>JABUQX010121008.1:0-37500 GCA_015478945.1 Trachelipus rathkii
TTAAGATGGAGATGGGCATCCGTTTCAGTTGTGTTTATGATCAGATAAATCTGGACTCTGTATGCAGCATCGTGGGTTCCTAAGATTCACTGTGTTAACTCCGGGTCCTTCCTCTCGGTCATCCTCTCGGGTTCATCCCCTCCTATTGTCAATCCTTCTGCTCTCTCCAGTTTCCTAATCTTAGTGGCTTGTAATGCCCCTTATCATATCGGGTTCACCATTGCTCTCCTCCACTGTTCGTTTTCATCTGTTCTCCTGTTTCAATCACCGTCTAACATCATTCATCTCGCGTTTCTATTTACATCTCGTCTCTCCGTCATGCTTTATAGTCTCATTGTATAATATGTATTAAATAGCAACATATTGTGTCACACCGATTATTGTCTTTATCTTGTTTATTATATTTATTTTTCAGATGGGATATTTATCTTACGCTGACCTAAGTTTCGCGGTCTTTTTTGTCTTAGGTATTTTATTGTTCCTGCAGCATTGTTTATCTCTCTAATTGGTTAAATAAACTCTCTCTGCCTCTCTCCCTAATTACTATCATTATTTCTGTTTTCCTCACATTCATGGATTTTAGCTTATCGTTGCATTTTCTGGAAATCACAGCACCGATTGTAGGCTAAATTCTCTCACATGCTCAACACGCCTATCTCAGCTGATATTGCATTGATTGTCTCTCGTCATTCTCGACTCAACTTCCTACATGTGTCTTTGAGGTCTCAAATACGCATTGTAAAAGATCGGGTGCGCACCACTACTGTCTTGCGTTTACTCGTGGATATCTGCCATACAGTCTGCCAAAGCTGAACAGTTCTCTCTCTTCCAATATGCTTCCGTATTTTCTGCCACATTTTTATATCTTATCGTCTACCTTTTACGAAATCTCCTCACTTGCCACCGACTCCTATTTATATTTATTTTCTGTTTCTTCCCCAACATTGTCATTTGATTAATTGGCAATGCTTTATGTGTTCATTATTCTGTCGAAACACAGACCATTTTGTCATCAACATCTCACATGCCCACTTCCAACTACGGCCAATATAGCGTATACATGATGTGTATGCCGTCAATTCCTTGAAACTCTCTCTCTGACTCTCTTATGACTGTGTCATAATATGCTATAAAACAGTTATCGGAGACAAACACTAGCATGCTTACTTCAGTTTTACTAGAACCTTTCTCGTTTTTATATCTGTTTATCTAATTCGTCTATTCATATGTACTTCTTAATGCTTGTATCAATACTGTTCAAACCCTTCATAATCCTCTCCCGAACTCTCATAGCTTTTTTTGGTAAGAATCAAATACTTTTCTCAAATTATGAAGGCGTATAGTTAGGCTTTCTTAGGTTGTAGTTCCATGGTGCTTTCTGTATATTTAGATGCACATTAAATATGTAGTTTCTGCCACTCTATCATACTTGCTTCGTTGCATATCTAATTCGGGTCTGTTTTGATCTTAATTTTATTTCCCTAATATTTTTCATTAAACTTAGTCCATGGTGTGCCATTATCATAAGATTTTCTTAGTTAATTTTTATAGTGGCATCTCTGCGTCCCCTTACTTTCTAATGGGAAAACTATTATTGACCTTCCCAGCTCTTGTCGGAATAATTACATCCCAACCACGTTTCAGATCTCAGCTCCATAAGCTTACAGCTCCTCTCTCCTTCCTTCAGCAAGTTAGCTAATATGTATCCCATCCTCACTAGGATCTTTCCGTCTCATTTTTCTCTTAACCCCTCACATAATCTTACTCTCATATATTCTTCTTCGCTCACTTCTTTCGTTTTCTCTCTTCCTGTACCTCGTTCTCTCGTTTCGGCTGCACGCATCATCGTTTCATTATCAATGTACTTTCACTTTTGTTTTTTTCTCCCGGGTAACCAAGGTTTTGGTACCATTTCTATTTTGATCTGACATTCTCTCCTTTGCTCTTATATTTATCTTGCCAATCTAAAAATTATCTTCTGCCTTTCCTTTCATATATGGCCATGCAGCTTTCATCTCTCCGCTTCATTTCTATGCTATACCGTACAGTACTAGAGTACATCTTTGTTTTAGCCATCTTTCAATGTGTACTATGCGATGTTGTCTCACAGCATTCTTTACCTTTTTTCATTACCAATGGTGTACTTCTTCTTTCTCACGTTTGACCATCATTGTAATGCTAGGTTCCCTAGCGTTTCCTCCCTACACTGTCATGTGTTCCCGTGTTCATAAGTTAACCCAACATTTTTTGGTTTACTTTACAACATATATTGGGACTCCATAATATATCCTGACAAGCCTGGAGCTCTAGTCTGGACCATTATAGGGTTTAATGCAGCATCAAGGGAGAGTTTCTTTAGATCATACTATCATAACTTAGGCCTTATGATGTCCATTGACACATTGATAGTTATAGGATCGTAGGCACAGAAGCCGGGATTAACTTTACATGTCTTCTATTCTTATCTTTTATCAGATATTCTAAGAGTATTCTTTTTGGAATGCTTGATCAAAACATTCTGTCTAATTTATTTATCTATATATGTATTTTTTTTTGATATTCATTTTCTGATAAATACCGTGGCAGTATCTTTGAGATTTTCCAGGTAAAAGTCTATAGGGTTTCACCCCTCGTGTGTTTTAATTGTTTCCAAACGACTCCGCAACATCTGTCCGCTATCTCTCCTTTCCATATTGCATGAGATCACCATGTAGTATTAATTGTTCGTCGTCACTTGTGACGTTGCCCACACTCTACTTCTTCTTCTCCAACGTTTCCATGACTCTTTCTTCTCCTTCTGGAGTGCCCTGTTGCGGTGATATACTTTGATAGTACATATATATTCCTTCTTTTCATTTCAGTGTAACTTTGATGCCCTTTCGTTTCAACTTTCCACCTAGAGGGCTTGCCTAACTGTGATGCATGGGTCATATAGGCTCCTACTGTATAGACTTACGTGTTGGTCAAGTCCATCTTCACTCTTTTGTATAATGAGCACAATACATCCACAGCTTATTAGACTCTCCTGCTCTTTCATCACTTCTCATGTGTCTTCTCGCCCCATTGCCCCATCCCTCTATCCGATCCTGTGTCTCTTTTCATCAATGTCCATTTAGTTTCTCTCCTATCACGGCTGTAGTACAATTAATGTACTCAATTTCCAACTTATATATTTGCATTGGTACGATTTCTTAATTTCCTATAAACTGTTTCCGCGTAGGCGTATATTCCAAAAGTCGATCAGTATTTCCGAGGCTGTCCTTGAGTGTTTTACAAAATTTCGTATTAGGCGGCGGCTTTCGAGGACATTCCTGCCATAGCTCAGACTCCGTTAGGTCGAATCCAGGTGCTTTATTTTGTGCATTGGTGGTTTGAGTGTCTTGTGCCATATATATATGATATTGAAGTATATATCCATTATTTATGAGTTAGTATATAATATATATCAGTGATAGTATAATATTATTATATTATGATTTTATATATATAGTTATTTTATTATGATAGTATTAATATATATATATATATTATGATTTGATTTGAAGAAAAAGTTTTTAATTTCTTTAATATTATAGTTATTATTGATTATATTATTATATAGTATTATTAGTAGGGATAGATATATTAGTATTATAAAATTATTATATATAGTTGCATATATATAGTATATATATAGTATATATATGGGTATATAATTTATTTATAAAGGGCAATTAAATGGCTTTATATATATATTAGATGTATAGTACTAATATAATAATATGGATTGTAAGTAGTGAGTGATGTGGAGGTGTAGATTGGGAGAGAGGAGGGGTAGGTTGTTGTGAGTGAGTGGGTAGGGGTGGGGGTGAGTAGGGCGGGGCAGGTTGCGAGTGGGGGTGATGATGTTAGCGAAGAGTGGGAGTGTAGGGTGATAGGAAGGGTGAGTGGTTGGTGGTGGATTGGTGGTGAGGTGGTAATTATATTGGAGGTGATGCGTATTAGGTGGATGAGAGGATGAGAGTGGAGGGTGTGATGAGATGAAGTAGGTAGGTTGAGGTGGGTGAGAATAGGGAGGTTGTATCTAGAGGTGAGGTGGGGGGTTAGGGGTGCGGGGTGGTTAGGGGGTAGAGGTGTGGATCAGAGATATGAGGTGAGGAGGGGGGGGTGAGGTTCGGAGTGGGTGAATGAGTAGTGGTGGATGGTGGGTGATGTTAGTAGAGTGGGATATGAGAGTGAGGAAGTAGTGGGGGTGGATATATAGGGAGTGTTAGGGTATTATAATGAGTATAGTGGTAGTAGGGTGTATGGTGATCGTGATAGAGTAGTGGACTGTGGGTGGGAGATTGGGATGAGGGGAGGTGTTGTTAGGCAGTGGTGATAAGTAGTTGTAGTGTAGCGGTGGTGGCGAAGAGGTAGGGGGGTGGAGGGGGGGGGGTAGGGGGGGTAGTGTGGTATGAGTAGTGAGAGGGTAGTCGGAGGGGAGGGGATTCGGGATGTGGTGTGTGAGGAGGGGTGGGGATAGGAGGGATGAGTAGAGAGTAAGTATGGTAGTATGGGTATATTATAGATGAGTGGTGGGTAAGTTATATTTGTAGTTATGATGTATGAGTAGTGAATATAGTATATGGTGTATATGGTATTTAGGAGGGGGGGTATGAGTAGTATGGAGGAATGTTGGAGTTTAGTATTAGTTTAGGTATGTTAGTGTATGGGGAGTTAGTAGATGAGATTGATGAGTGGTGGGGTGGGTGTGTGATGTAGGTAGTGTAATTAGGGGTAGTGTATTTTATAGTATATATATATTTGGGGAGGGGTGTGATAGTGGGTGAGGGTATAATGATTAGAGCGGGTGAGTTGATGGTGAGGGGTGGTGAGGGGTGAGTCTGTAATTGAGTTAGGGGGGGGGGGGTGGATTAGAGTGGTTAGGTGGTTTATGCATATTTAGTTATTATTAGAGGGGTAGTGTGGATTTAGGTAGTGAGGGATTATATGTTATATGGGTAGGTAGTGAGGGTGTGGATAGTATAGGGTATATTATTATATAGGAGTGTATGGGTATTAATATATATACTATGGGATTTATATAGTTGATATTATAGGTGGTGGTGGGGTATACGTATAGTATGTATAGGGGGTATTTATATGTATTGTAATTATATATAAGAACTAGGTGTGGTGATGGGCTTAGTAAATTATGTGAGGGGGTAGGGGGGTATATTTGGTTTAGTGTTATGAGGAGTATGGATGGTTATGAATAGTAGTAGGGGGTGGTGTGGTAGGTATGGGTTATGGGGGGAGTTGGGGGGGAGGGGGGGTGGGTATGTGTGTATTGGGTATAGGTGATATTGAGCTATGTTGTGTGATTGATGGGGATTGAGGGTATATAGATGTGGGGGTAAGTAGGTGGTGGGGGTGAGGGTAGGGTATGTTGTGGGTATGATGGAGATAGGATATATTGAGGGAGTATAATGTTTTATATTGATATATATTATTATAGTGATTAAGTAATTAATATAATATATTGAGTACGTATGTTATTATAGTTCGATACTTTTAGATAGTAGTTATAATTATTTATTAGAGTATAGGATTAGTAATGATGTAGGGGTTTATATAATGTGTAGTATAATTATATATATAGGTATATATATATATATATAATGTTAAATATCCTGAGTAAGTCAGTATATATATATATATATATGATAGGGCTATATTATATATATTATATATATTAAGTATGATTTATAAGGTAGGGTATTTTATATATATTAGTATTATTATCATATAAGATGTAATATATATTATATAATAGTAATAATTTATTATATTATTTATATATATATAGTTATATATATAATATGTGATATATATATAATGGTAGTGTAGTATTATTATATTATTATATATAGTATATATAGTTAAATATATATAGTGATATAGTATATATATATATTTATATATATCAATTTAGTTATGTATAGTTTTAATCGTTAGCGCAAGTGGAGTATAATATGATGGTGGTATATATATTATATAATAGTAATATTAATAATATATATATATGAGTATTTATAATTACAGTATATATATACGTACTATAGTAATTAATTACTTTGAAATGTGATATCTATAGTCATATTAAGCTAAATTATATATCTATATATATATACTATGTATGTAGTAATATAGTTTGAATATCTTATATTGGTATATATGTACTTGTATATAAGTATATTTGAGGTGATAATAATATTGAGTGGATTGAAGTATATATTAATTTAATATAGTATTTATATTATAGCAACTTTAACAGTATGAACTGTGTATTTGATTTAAATCATAGTATATATAAATATTATTATATATATTGTATATATATAATATCATTATAATATATCATATTACTATTATATATATATATTATTACTATAATAATATCTATTATTATATATACAAATTTTATATTTCAGTATATATATAGATTAATTATATCTATATTTAGATTTATAGTAATAGTATAATAGCTATTGTTATTACTTTTTATTATTATGTAGTATAATATATAATATATAGTATGATATGATTATTATAGTTATAGTATTTAGTATTAGCATTTAAATAGCTATACGTATTCGTAGATAGTATAAGATTTAATTTAGTAATTAAGAGTATATAAATGAAGTATAATTAATTATATATAGAATTAATATTTGATAAATAGTAATTCTTCTATATATATATATATATATTAGGATCTTAGTTGTAGTGTCTCCAACGAAGAAAATAGTTTGAATGAACAAGTGTTCTTAACAATTAACATCCACCCAACAAAAGTTTTAAAAAAATATATACTTTTTTAGCGTTAGTAATATATATTAGTATATGAGGTACTAGTATAGTAGTTTATATATGATATCGATTTAGGTGTATAGTAATATAATAGTAATGTAATAGCTTTGTTGTGGATGATTATCGATATATAGTTATTAGGTAGTTGAGTGATAGTTTTCAAATGGTAATATTAATATACTTATTGTGATATATTATATGATTATAGTAGTAGTTTTGATAATCAGTATTATAGTAATGATAGAGTTTATCTATATGTGTATTAATAAGTAGATAGACTAAATAGTATAGTGATGTGAGTGCTGCTGCTTGAGTTGGGTAGCTGGCAGGCCGGATGTAATAGTAAGTATTGATATATAGTAAGCTTTCGTATTAGTAACTGATGTCTATGGCTGGTATGATAACCTATAATTGGGTTAACTGGCAGATCTACGATTATTGTCATGATGTAATAAATTATTATGTAATTCTTAAAATATATTATATATAGATATTATTATTATAATAGGTATAAATATAGATGGCTATTATTATATATTAACTATTATATTAGACGTTATGTCCTGTCTTAAATTATTGTATTTATTATAAGGTATATTCTTTTGCTTAGTATACATAAATTGAATATTCAGTTCATATATGTATAGTTATTTATACATAATGTATTAATATATTAGTATATATATATTATATATTATATACTTAATAATATATGTATACTATATATGAATAGTATGGTAGTATTAATATATAATTATATATGATTATAATTATATATGTTAAATAATTATATGTATTATGAATATATATATAGATAGCTTATAGGATATATTATATTATATATATTTATATATATACTATTATTATATATATATACATAATAGTACTATATGATATAAATATGTTATATATATTTATAGTATGATATATAATATACTACTATTTAGTTTATTATAAATATATCAATATATAAAGCCTCGGGACATGGACCCAGTCATTACTTTCACATAAATTTTTTTAACGTATAAATTTATACTCTTGTATATATATTATATTTCAGATAAACTCTATGTTCTAATTAGCCATTATAGATAAAAGAATGTTTAAATTTAGTGGAATATATGTGTTGATTATATATATTTGTTATAACAAGAAATGTACATAATATTATTATTTCATGTAATATATATATTATTATTTAGATATATTTTATTATTTTATTATATATCATACTTATATATTATATTTATATTATAATCTATAAATTATAATATTAAAAGGTAATAAGTATCTATATATTGTTATATGATATATTATTTTATTTACTATATAAACTTTATTTTTTTGAGTTGGCGGAGTATTTATTTTGTTTATATAAAGTAAATTAATGTAAAAGTAATATATAATATAATAGTATAGATATTAATATAAATATATATATATATATATATATTATATAATTATACTAATAATAATATAATATAGTATAGTGATTTAATAAATATATATATATATATAATATGTATTATATTATTATATATATATATTAATTATATCTATATATATTATTATACTATATGATATATAATATCTAATATAGTTAAGTATGTATATAGTATTATCATAGTATATATATATATTATATATACTAGCTATTATATACCTTTAAATTATTTTTAGCATAGATTACATTAATATTATATATTATAGTCTATAATTATATATACATTTATTTAATTATATTGAGATATTATATTATATAAGTATATATATGAATATACTCTTGATTATTATATATTTAATATATATATTATAGATAAATATTATCTGTATATAATATATATACGTATATACTATGATGAATATTAAAGTGGTAGGATAGTATTCATATATAGTAGTATATATTATAGATGTATTATATCATATATATTATATATATATACTATATTATATTTATCTGATATATATATATCATATTATTATATAGTATATATTATATCTATGTATATATAATTATATATATATATATAGTATATTACTATTTACGGTTATATATATATATATAGGCGTATATATGGTATATATTAGTGTTAGTCTGTAATATATATATATTACCTAAAGCTTAGGTTATATATTATATATATTTTATTACATGTAATTATATTTATATATAAAGAAATACTAGAAAAGTTAGACAATAATCTTTTATAATATATAATCGTTCCCCGATAGATTGATCAAATATAGATAAGAAGTTTGATGACTTATAAAAATGATATTTACAATAACTATATATATATTTATAATATATATAGTATATATAATAGTATATAATATATAGATAGTAGGTACTATGTATTATGATATATATATTATATATTATATTATATATCTATATATAAATATATATATATATATAAATATAAGTTTAGTATATATATATTGTTGGGAGGAGGTCCTTTTACAGAATATCCCAAAGTAAAGATTTTAAAATAAGGTTTAAGATCGTTTTTGGACATCTCGAAGACAGGAAGTGGAAGGAGTATGGGAGTGAGAAGGAAGAGAAGGAGGATTGGCAGAGTCGTCCAGGGTTGAGTTAGAACGAGAAAAGGAGAAAAGGTAGACAGTGTTCTGTTATAGAAAATATCTCGTGAAGATAATCGGGGGCTTGAGTTGGACTGATATTACCGAAACTTGGTTTTGAAGATTTATGATCGATCGTAGAATTGGTTATCTACTTAATGTGATGTTGCAGCCGTTAGGGATTGATGCGGCAAATGACTCGAGAAACAAAGTAAAAGTTGATGCGTTATCAGCTAAAGTGTTAATGGATTATCTTCAAGTTGAAACAAGACTTTTTGTAAAGTGTACGGGACCGTCTAGTTGTGGTTATGTTATTTTTGTTAAAACGAAACTTAAAGTGAAGTTATTTATCGTTTTGCCCTGTTATAAACCTTATAAATATTTAATTGAGTAATTTTTAAAATAATAAGATAAAGTGCACGATAGTTTTTAGACAGTTTTTTTTAACATTGTCGTCTGATTAATCCGGGAAATAAACTATTAGTATCAATTTAAGTCTTTATAAGTGCACGTGTGCCTAATTATAAACCTGAAATGATAAGCTCCGATTTCGATAAATTTAGTTTAGGATTTAAAGAACAGAAAGTGTCTATATATAAAGTTGCTTTATGAAGCGTATTTTGTTTATATAAGTAACTTATGTAGCTTTTGTAAATAATTTTAAGTAATGAATTATATTGTAATATTGAACATATAATTTATATTATATTTAGGTAAAATTTATATGCATTTTGGTTTTATGTTTATTGGTGACGTCACGGTTATCTTAATGTAATAGATAGATGAAAAAACTATTACATATTATATAGCTATAGTAATTATTAATTATAATTATTATATTATATATATTATATATTTAAGTTATATATATAATTATAATATTATATATTATATTATTTATATATATATTTATATATATCGAGTATATATATAATTATTATAAGTGATATAATTAATATACATATAGTATATATATATTATTTATTATCTATTATTAATATTATAATAGTATAATATGTAGTAGATATATATATATATATATATATATTTTTATATTTTATATGATTATATATTATATTATAATATATATATATAAATAATATAATAATATATAATTTATATATATATATAGTATATATTATTATATAATGTATTATATAATTATGTATATGTATTATATATATATATATTTATTGGGCTGGATAAATGAATACTCAGACACTGCATAGTGAGCACTATATATATATATTATATATCTATATATATAATATATAAATAATATATATATGAGTATATATATTAAATATATATATATAAGTATAGTTATTATATATTATCTATATATATATCTATATATTATATTATTATAAATATATAATTATATGATTACTTTTTTGGTAAACAATTTGATAACTATGTTTTATATAATATTATATTCATTTATTATATATAAACCTTTACAGATAAACTCGGTATAATATTCAATTATTCACTCAGACTGAGTCCAGGAAATCGAGTACGTGAAATCATCTTGCAAGATATATAATATATATATATTTATATTATATAGTATATATTATATATATAAGTTAGATAGTTATAGATATATTATATATAATTATAATATATAGAATATATTTATTATATAGATAGAAATAGATATATAATATATTAAGTATAATAAATATATATATATATATATATATAATATATTATTATATATATAGATATATATTAGTATATAGGTCTCTCCTAGGCTTTGCTAACTAAATGGGTTTCGAACCCATACACCTTATATATATAGTATATATTTTAATAATATATATATATATATATAAGATATATATTATATAATATATATATAATATATATATATATATATATATAATATGTATAATATTATATATATATATAATCATTATATAAATTATTATGTATATATTATAATATATATATAATATATATTAATATATAGATTATATAATTATATATATATATAGTAATAACTTAATATATAATAATATTTATTAATTATAGATTGATAATAAATAAATTACTTCTTTTTTACCTTCGTAATAGTTTCGACCTCTACACCCGTCTGCAGTTAATGTAAAGCTATTGGCGTGTTTAACGGTACTAGATAGACTAGATGCATATCTACGGTGTCTGTCTGAAATAACATCTCGTAGAAGCAATTATTAGAGGTACATTCAGTCCGACAGTGAACCTTGGTAGACACTCCTGCTCAACTCGGGTTCAGGGGGGATACACACGGTTTTGTAGGTCGAAGTATGAAGATTCGGGTCTCACATTGTTAATTGCATGAAGATTAGAGTTGCTAAATGAAAACGTATTTGTGCTTATGTGTATCATAAATACGTTTACAATATAAACTGTAAGTATTAATATTCAATTATTTCCTTCAGATGAGTCAGGTATATCGGAGTTACAGTGAGAGGGTTGGGGTGAACACAGTTATGGTAATAAGCGTTGGTATATTCATATATGGTTGTAAATGTGCGTTTTCACTTAGCACTAATTATCAATAGCATCGTATATGAGTCCGATATTACTTTCGCCTAAATAACCCCGTTTATAACCTGACAGAGTCGTGAGCGGGGAGGTCGCTGAAGTTTCACTGTCAGAATAACTTAGTTCTTGTTTGGGATTTTTTTTATATAATCTTTCAGAATAAACGGTAGATTTCTTTTTAGTTCATCATGGTCAGGTGGTAATAACGCATCTTTAACACAGCGAAGGTATGTGGGTCGAAACTCTAATTTATGTTTAGACAATCCTAGGGATGATTATATATACATAGCTATTTATATATTTATAGTAATATTATTATTATTAGTTTTGGTAGTATATATAATGAATAGTTCTACGAAAATATACTATAGTTTTAATATTATATTAATATATATATATTAAGTATATATATTAATATATATAATATATATAATAGCTATAAAAATTCATTAATGACGGAATACATGTTGCTAAGACTTTGTTCTGACACAGAAGCTTTTTTCTTAATTAAGTCCATTGGAAAACTTCGCATCCTCCATATTTCTTCCAATATAATATACGTTTTTCAAATGCTTTATGTTACGGGAGAGTTTTGTTAATCACGAGCGAAAAGATTATAATTAATTAAATCTTATTAAGTCTATTTTTATAGAAATCTTTTTGCAATTTCTCTGTGAATGAAATAGAGTTTTTATGGTTTAAAAGAATAGCATACTGCATCGATTTAGATTATTGGTGTGAAAACTTGTTAGGGGCTAGTCGTCTAGTTATATAGGCATAGGGACATTATCATATATCTAGGTATAAATATTAATTATTATATATTAAATATAGTTATTATAATTATATTATATTATGTATATTATGAGTATAAATATTGCTAGTGTATTATAGTAAGATTTAAATAATAATATTATTAATATATGAGCAACTAATAATATACTAATTTTATTTATAGATATTGAAGTATATATATATATTTAATAGTCTATGTAGTATAGTATATATATTCTATATATATATATTCTAATATGTAAGTATTATATATATAAGTTTATATATTGTATTATAATGAGACACGAGTATATATATATGTATTTGTATGTTTATATAATAAGTATTAATTATTATAATAGGTATTTATTGTTAGTATATATATATATATATAGATACTATATATATATATGATACTATATATAGTAATACTATATATGTATATTATATTATTATATTAGTATATATTTTAATGAATATATAATGTATTATTTATAAGTATTAACTATAGTTACCGTGTAATATATATATTATAACTATATTTTATATTAACTATATAGTAATAATAATAATACGGAATATGATATTATATATATATATATAGGTCTATAAGTATATATATATTAGATGCTAAACTATATAGTATATAATATATATTATTTATGATATAATATCTTTGAATATATATAGTATATAATATGATTATATATATATATATATGTATCTATGTATGTAAAATAAGGGTAATATATATATATTTGAAATATGTAATTACTAGTAGTTATTATATAACTGGGCTGATATATAGCTTTAAGTGTGGTGAAAATGATACTGTATTATATAAGTTATGTGTATTATCGATTATAGATATATATATATTATATATATTATATAATACTAATATTATTATATACTTATATATATAAGTTATATATATAGTTATATTAGTATATAGTACTGAATATATATATAGTATATATATTTATATTATTATATATATAATATTATATATCTATTAAATTATATATATAATAGTATAATAGTATATTATATATTCATACATACATATTTACTAATATATATAATATATAATTAATTATATATATAATATATATATAGTTATATATAATTATATATATATCACCATATATTATAATATATATATATATAATATATGATAATATAAGGTTTTTAATGTATTTTTGGGTGGTAAAAATATAATTTATATTATTATGAATACTATTATTATAATTATATGAATATTAGTATAATATAATCATTATAATATTATATATATGCTATTATATATCTATAAGTATATTAATTAATTAGTCATGAATGCTCGTTCAGATGATAGTAAGATACATCACCAATTCTTTTCATCAACGGCCAGAAAACGAGCTTGCGAGGCTTTTTTTCCGTTTAAGTTAATATTAGGAGGATTGTGTTCTAATTCTTTCTGAGTCTTTTGATCAAAAATGGCTTATGCACCAGGACTCAAGGTTGAAAAATCAACTAGGAGAATAATTTGAAAAGTTACCGTTTTTTATATCTTTTCTATTCACTATAATAAAAATAAGATATTTCAAAAATTATCATCTGTGCGCGCATGCACTGAAAGAAATATAGGTATCGTCTTAATTAAGCCTTAATTGTTCTGTCATCATTGCTACCTGTTTGTTATTATTTCATAGAAAAAATAATTTGATTTCAAATGTTCTAAAAATAATTTAAAAGAAATAATAGGTATCATCATTGTGCAGATCTATTTAGGGTAAGCGCCTATCTGCATACTTTAATATGAACCACGCCCTGATAATTATAATATAAGTATATATAAATTATTATTAATATATATATTAATTATATATAATATATATTTATATACTATATTTATATATGATAATATAATATTATATTAATATAGATTATATATATATATACTATATATATATGTATATATATATATATATATATATGACACAAAGCTTTGATTTCTAAACTTCTCTCTTTCTGTTTTTTCTTCTATCCTTCTTTCTGTGATATTCTCTCTGTGACCTTCTCTCTGATTTTCTTTCCGATCGTTCTAAATCAGCTGTTGTAGATGGTCATAGTTCATCCTTTAACTCAATTAAAAGTGGTGCTCCTCAGGGTTCTACTATTTTTCTACTTTTCAGTATTGACCTTCTTTCAATCATTTCATTTCCTATCCACTCCTATGCCGATGAATTCACCATTCATTACTCTTTCCAATTTAAGAGTAGACCCATTTAATAGCAATTATCGTATGCCAGGATGGTGGTCTTGGGGCAGCTGACCCATGATCTTTCTCGTTTCTCTAACTGGGGCAAAGAAAACTTGGTAGTTTTCATTGCTTCAAAAACACAGATTCTTTATCTATCTGCAAGACATAATTTTCCACACAACTATAATTCTTCTAAAACACAAAAATCAACCTTTCTCTGTTCTTAATATTTTTGAAGTTTCCTTTTCCCCTGACTTTATTTATAAGGATCCCATTACATTTTCTAAACAAGCTTCAAAGAGATTGGATGCACTGAACCGCCTTCGGAACTTCTTAACACCACAGTTGCTTGCTCTCTATAAGGACGTTATTCGCCCTTGCATGGAGTATGAATCACATATCTGTAGCAGTTCCACATACACACTGTTCTCCTTGATAAGGTGCTGTCTAGTACTTTTCGATTTGCTAACTCTAACACATTCACCAACTCTCCCCAGTCTCTTTCAAGCCGGTGATCTGCTCCATCACTCTCTTTATACTAGCCCTATCACAAATTGGATCACTGCCTTTTGATCCTCTCTTCTCCTTCTATCATTGCAGCTCTCTCGTCTCTCTTCTCGCTCTCCACTCTCTTCTATCTCTATTTCTCTTTTTTATTAAATGGGGAACTGCCTGCTGAATATCTCTCTCTCTTCTTATATTATCGTTACTCCAATGGAGAGTGGTCTTCTGAACTCTCTCTCTCGTCTTCTGATCTCTCTGCTCTAACTCTATCTCCGTCGATCTCTCTTCTCTGTTTTCTCTCATCTTCTCGTCTATTCTATCTTATACGATGGAACGTGGCTCTTTAGCTGAACTCTCCAGTTGTAAGTCTCTATCCTAGCTGTCTGCAGAGGAGAGTCAGTGCAACTGCTTTTCTCCACATTGATTCATCCTTTCTTTGCCCAGATTAAGCCGCTGTGATCAATCTTATTTGTACTATCACAGATATAATTGGGAACACACACACTATCGCACACACACATCACACCTAATAGTTATATTATTATAGTATATATATATAATAATATATTTGAATATAATTATATATAGCTATTATATATAAATAGGCTATATATATATATATTATTATTTAGTATATAGATAATATATAGTATATAGTATAGTGTTATATTAGTTTACAATGCAAAAACTATTTCAATGTCAATATATTAAATATTCTTTCATAACTAATAAGCTTACCTTCAAGCCTATTTACTGAATCCTTTAAGTTTTTAAACTCATTAAATAGAAACATTGTAATCCAGATTTACCTCCCGAAGATGCATTGCTTTTTAGATATTCTTTGCTTATGTGCCAACGTTTTTATATATATATTATTTAATAATATATATTAACTTAATATAAATAATATAGTATATATTTATATTTATAATATTGATAGTATATATACATATCATTAGGGTATAATATATTATCAGATTATATTAGTATATATTATATATATATATTATATATAGTATATAGTTTAATACTATATAATTATTCTTAATACTTAAGTAGATAATATAGTATAATTATTATGTTATTAAAACTATATATATAAATATATTATTAGTTATATAAGTATATTCTATATATATATAAAGTATTTATTATTATGTATAGTAATATATAATATTAATAGTAGGTAATAAGCACACTATATATAGTTATAATACTTATTAATAGTTAATATTTATATATATATTGTATAAATATAATATATATTTATATTTACTAATAGTATATATATATATATTAATAGATATGATGTCTCTTTATAGACTATATTATTATTTTACAAATGTGTTTTAACTGTATGATGGAATAGTATTATATTAATATATATATAGGTATATATATAGTATAGAATAAGTATATACCATTATAACTTTATATAATTATTATATTAAAGCTTATTAGGTATGTACTCTATAGATATAGATATATATATTAATGTATATAATATATACTATTATATTGGTTATATTATATTATTATATGGTATTACGTGTAAAATTAGTATATATATGTATATAGTATATATATAATAGTATTATAATATTAGAATAGTATATATTTAAACACATTATTTTTATTTTCATTGATAAGTTAAAAATCGTATGTAACTTTCATCAAATGTCTATATAATATATTTATATATAGATTTAGTATATGATATATTAATATTATAATATAATAACTTAGTATATATGTTGATAATGTTGGATATAGTAGTTATCTATATATATAATAATATACTATATATATTATATAATATTTATATATTATATACTATATAATATAGATCTATTTATATATGATATATGCTTAATTATATATAGTATATATTTGGAAACGATCCCTTGTTAAAATTGGACCATAAAATTTGGTATATTAAAAAGAATCAAATATGATAATAAAAAATATATTTGGCGTCTGTAACTCAATCACAATAAATAATTGGAATTAGCTAAGAAATATAATATTCAGAAAATTATAAGTTAAATGAAAGTAGAATTCATGATTTATGGTATTTTTTATTTTATTTACTTTTGGTTTGATATTATATATACACTTAGTCATTATTATGTATTATAGTTCAGAAATGTCTGAGAAATTCCATTTTTGGTTTTTTTAATTTTTTTACTTTTATTTTTATTTAATTTATCGTAGTTTGACTGCTAGATTTTCTGTATCTAGTATTTTGCTTCAGATCATTTGGAAATACTGTGGCAAGAAAGATCAATTGTTTAAATATCATTGTAGGTTATTATATTATATTACGTTATTATTATATTACTATATTATATATACTATATTAAATATATATAATTTAGTATGTATATATATAGTAGTATAGAAGTATAGTATATATATTTATACTATTATTATATAAGTATGTATAAAATATCAAGTTTATTATATTATATATATTATATATATGATTATATACTAGTATATATTATATATATAATATATTATTATACTATTTATATTATATTATATATAGTATATATATATAAATATATATATTAATATAGTAATAATTTATATATATATATATATATTATAATATATTATATACTATATATATATACATATAGTATAGATAGTTATTAATATTAGTAATTATTATTATAAGATGTGTATATATTTATATTAATACTATATTATTATATAGTATTATATATATAAATATTATAATGATTATAATATATATATATACATAATTTATATATTAAGATAATATTATATATAATTTATAATTATATATATATATATATATAATAATCTATATTATAATTATAGTATATATATAATAAAAATATTAATATTATATAATTATATAAAAGGTAACTATATTAATATATATAATCTATTATATATTAAATATAAGATATATATATAGGGTACATAGTATGTATATATATAATTTATAAGTTTATATATATAATATATTATATAATAGATTATTATAGTATATATCATATATTATATTATGTACTATAAGGCTAAGGCATAATAGTGGTCGTATTGGGTCCTGTACATTGATTAATAATAATATAATTATATAATTATATATTATTATATAAGCTATAATTATATATATTATATATATAATAATATATTATATAATATAATTATATATATTATATACTATGTATTTCATATTAATTAGTTCTAATATACATATTTTTAGTATATATATATAATTAATATAAGTACATATATATATATATATTATGTATTATATATATATATATAAATATATTTATATATTACTTATTGATACAAATTTTTCTACACTTTTTGGATTTCGTATTTTTTGCTCTCTTAAAAAATCAAAATATTTGTGTTCTTTTGTATCTAAACAGGTTCAATGATTTCTTTTCTTTTTTATAAGGATATCATTCTCCATGTAGCAAGATTTAGCCTTCAATTATTTAAATATATATTCTCTCTACTCATCTGAAAAAAATTTTTATGCAATACAAAAGAGTAATTAAAGTTGTATATAATTTTCAAAATGACTATTCTAAATAAATAATAAAGAGAATAAAGAAATATATATTATCTTTTCTATAAATACGACATATATTTCCTTTTAAACAAAGTAGAGATAAATTATTTTTTTTTATTTAAGCAACCAACCAGCCACTACACACACAACATATATATTTATATATTTATATTATATATAGTATTATATAAGTTATATACATATATATATATTTTATTATATATATATAAGTATTATTATATATAGTATAGTATAGTATATATGTATATATATATTAATTATATATATTAATATATACAACATCGTTATTGAAATTTATTACGGCCTCAGAGATATATTATAAACATCACACCTTCTCGGCTTCTAAATTTAAATAAGTAATGCGAGATTCACATAGTTGATAAATCGACATTGTTACCTGAAAACTATTTCGAGATACTTCTTTTTAGTAAAGACGCCGTTTAGAGCAGTTGGTAGAGTCTCTTAACTTGTCTTTACGCGACGTCCGTTGTCGAGTAATGGTCAGTTGGGGTGAGTGAAATTTTTCATATTAAATTAAGAACATATTATATTATATTAGTAATATATATATACTATATTACTATATATATAAAACTAATTATATATATATAGTAATATATATATTGGTAATTTTAAATGTCAATTATAACCTCTCTCTCTCTCTCTCTCTCTCTCTCTCTCTCTCTCTCTCTCTCTCTCTCTCTCTTTTGTATCTCTGAGAGTAATACTACTGTCATAAATTCTACTAAATCTGAACTGCTTGCCCAAATTTTCCTTTTAATTCCCTCTTACAAGATTCCAGAACCCATTAAACTATTATTTCTGCACTCTCTGGGCTTAACAGGAAGAAAGTAGACAATGCTGAAGGTATCGCTCCAGTGGTCCTCAAAACTTGTGCTTTCGAGCTTGCACCCTGTTCTGGTAAACTATTTCCTCACTGCCTATCAACTTCCACCTATCCTTCCTGCTAGAAGGGTACATTCATTCAGCCTTTGCTGAAGAATGGGGATCCCAGTCAGCAATCCAACTTTCTTCCAATCTTCTTAAGCTCTGTTCTTTTTAAAGTTTCCAAGACTATTCTTAAAAAGAAGATTTAGAATTGTGTCTTAACTTTTCTAATCTTATCTCTGATTGTCAGTACGGCTTCTGTAAAGAGCGCTAGACTGGTGATCTTCTTTCCTTTCTCTCTGACACTTGATTCTCTGTTCTTCCGCATTTCGGTGAACCTTTTTCTGTAGTTCATGACATATCAAAGGCTTTCGATAAAGTCTGCCACAAAGCTTTAATCTCTAAAGTTCCTTTCTTTCTTATATATCCTTCTCTTTGTAACTTTTTCTTGAATTACTTTCCAGTCTTTCTGTGTCTGCTGTTATGGAGATACAAACCATTCATCCTTTAAATTCTATTCAATATAAATTCATTATCCCCCAATTTCTGCTTTATCTCCCTTCCTCTCATCTCTCCTCTCTCTTCCCTCTCTCTCTCTCTCTCTCTCTCTCTCTCTCTCTCTCTCTCTCTCTCTTTATTTCATAACAAGGACCTATCTGTTACTGTGTCTTTATCCACTCTAAGACCGATAACTACACTCATCATTGCTACTTTCAATTTGAATATATAATATATTATAATATATATATATAATATATATATATATAAATAATTAATAATATTATTTATCTTATATTAATATATCATATATTATATATATATATAATAGGTTATATATATATAATATATAAGATATTATACTAAAATATATATATAATATTATATATATATATAGTATATATATAATATTATATATATCTTATATATATTATAATAATATATATATTATTATTATTAATTATTATTATTATTATTATTATTATTATCATTATTATTATTATTATCAACACCCCTGACAATAAAACCGGAAGCCTTGTCGTAGAGCATGATAATAATCAGTTGATGAGATGCGACATTGTCGAATGGCATCCGGGAAGTGCCAGAGAAGTCCGAAAAGAAGAGCGCCATTTAACATTTCTCTATCAGTGATTTCGTTGCCAGTTCAACTCCGTAGGGTTCAACTAGTAAGATTTGTGTTTCTTCGAGAGTTGCAGCAGCCGAAAAATGTGTACAGGGTACGATTGTGTTTTAGAAAATGGGGCTTTAAGTGCCTGGAGGGCGCTGTGCGAATCTGAATAAATGACATAAGAGTGATCTTGGTTAAGGAATAAAATTCGAAAGAGGGAAATCAATTGCCATTAATTCTGCTGTAAAAATTGAAGCATGAGGAGCGGGGTATGGGAGAAGTTGCGGTCAGAAAAGACAGAAGACGCATCCACACTGTCCCCTGTTTTAGAGCCGTCATTAAACACTGGAGTAAATCTACCGTGAACTGCGGAATGAGACAGGAATGATGCCTTTGATAAAGCATTGGGGTGGCTAGATTTGGAGAGAGAGGTCAGGACAAGGCAAATGGTGGGAGAAGGGGATGGCCAAGGTGTATTCCCTTCATCATAAGAGAAAGGCAGCACCTTTTGCAAAGGGATGATAAGGAAGTTAAGGATGTTATAAACTGTGTTTGCAAATGACCAGTAAGGTGGATTCTGAGATATCTCTTGTGGAATTCAGATTCAGAAATGGGTGTAGAATACGGGAATGTTTCCATGGAGGCAGTGTAAGGGGGTGACACCGGAAAAGTGTAACTTTTTTATGAGAAAGTTGGAGTTGCAAAATTAGGATCCAATATGGATCCGTTGGTTAGGAGGTCTGACGTTAGAGACTTTGTCAGTGAGTCACCAGGTGGATGATTTTGGAAGACTGGACAATTTGAGTTAAGATCTGGAATTTCAGGGTCCCCCTTTCATGCCACCAACAGATTTAGAACGCTTGGAGTGCTTGCCGGTGTTTGCCGTTAAAGATAAAAAGTTGACGCTCCCTCCAAGCATTGAGAGAGAGAGAGAGTGGGGTGCTTCAATCATGCTCCATTTGGGAATTATGATCCATTTCATCCGATAAGGCAAGAATCCTTTATGGAGTTCTGAGATAGGAAATTCGAAAGAAGAGTTAGAGGATGTCAGAAGAGCGAAAATAATCCTGCAACAATCAGAGTTGGTGGTGGTATTCATCACTGTGATTGCTTGGGTATAAGCTATTGAAGTCGTTTGCTTTTGTATCAGGAATTCTATTATCTCTCTGAGTGCAATTTTTTTTTACATCTGAAGTCAGTGTGTTTTTGCTTTAGAAACTCGGATTTTGTATTCTTAGCTTTAGCTTGGTAATTATCTTTTCTTTTGTTGTTAGACACTCTTTTTTCCGAAAATTGAGTAATGGTGGGAAACAGATTAGGGGACATAGAAGCAGCAGACCGTTTTAAATGAGTTTAGCAAACTCATCGGGGGTTGGACAGGAGTGTCTTGGCGGGAAATGCTCCTCTAAGTTTGTAAATATAAATATAATATACCCTACATATCTATATTTATAGATATATATTTTTATATATATGGGGGCATATTAAATTATATTTCCCTTTCAAATCATCCCTCATCCCTCTCACTCCGAAATCACCACAATATATGGAAGCTAGGACCATTTCTATAATAATTGTGTATACCTCACTACAACAGTTAGGTACACCTAATAGAACCAACTAAAATTCCGTTTTTAATAGTACAATGCATTATTTAGTTATTAATTCTCATGTAAGAGCCTTGTTAAATTTAGTATGGGCCAATCACAGCCAAAGGGGCTTAATTAGAGTGCCTAGAGATGCCTTGGGCAAAGGCCCAGGATCATTTAGCATCTGTAGACTACACGAAGAAGACGCACTGTTAATTTTGGCCCTTTAAAAAAAAAAGCTGGTTTAAAGACGAAAATTAAAAAATTGTTTTAATGTCAATAATAATTAAAAAACATTTTATGAACTAATTATGAAATGTGTCATCATATCAATCTTTACTGTGCCAAATAAATCTAATTAACAGAAAATCTTTTAATTTCTAATTTCCTTGTTATAGTAAGTTTCTAACTCGGCAGTAGTAGGGAGGGCTTTTCGCTCGTGTTGGTCATTTTGACTACAGTGTCCAGGAACCTATATATATATATATATATATTAGATTATATTATATATATATATATATATATTGATTATTTAATATTAAATATAATATATATAATTTATTAAGTATATTATATATTGTATATATATATTATATAATATATATCATTATATATTATATATATATATATAATATATATATATATATATAATATATATATATATATATATATATATATATGTATATATTAATATATCATACTATATGATATATGTTCATTCCTGGAAACGAGGTTCAAACCCGGTAAGGGCGGTTCCTGTTTACCTTGAAGAAAATAGATTCTTCTATAGGTTTAAAGACCCTCCGAAAGACCCTCGGAAGGATAAGGGAAATAACTCACAACACGTGTAACCAATTCCATAACAAGTGCGGTCCCAAGCTAAAGATTGCCTTTGATGGCGAACTAAATTTAAACGTAATTAATTATATATATATATAATATTAGTATATATATATATACTATATATATATATATTATGTTAATATATTATAATATATTATTATTAGTATATATATTATTATATATTAATATATATATATATTATATATATATATTAAAGAACTATAGTGCCTTTGTTTGTTTTTATTCCCACCTCACTGTACCAGTATTCGCTGGTTCATACCATATTAGTTAGCTTTCACATTCACATTATCTAATCCATTCTTTAGCCTTAGATATATTTTAATTCATTTCTTTTTATTTTGTTGTTTGATCTTTTCTCACTACTTTCAATGTTAATATTTGGGATTTCTCTCTTCTTCTCTTGTTGTCACCTTTTGTCCGTTTTTGGAAGCTAAAATAGCTTTGATTTAATGCCATTTCCATCTTAAATATACTAACTTAATTACATTCTCGTATAAACAATAGATGTTTACATCTTTGTATGATAACAAAAGAATGTGAATGAATTCTATCCTCTAAGATTCTTCATGACGAAACATTCAAAAAAAATTTAATTAATTTTTTTAAAAATGTTTTCTGCACCGAAAACAATGCAATGAAGGATAAATATTTGAATTATCCTTTGACTTCGTCAGGTAATATTTCTTGTTCTCGGAAGCTATAATAAAAAATTTTATTTGATAAATTTTAATGGAAACACTTTTCTTTAACTTTGCTCTTTTATTATAATTTTTCAAGCTCTACGGGTGCCTATCATTCCTTAAAATAAAGGTGTGTCTGTTCATGCGGTGCCTCAGCTGAAATACCCTTTAAATGTTTTATGTTTTTTTTTTGAATACAAGCAACGAGAAAGGAAAAATGCAAAACTTGTAATGACACCGCCCATATAATGATCTGCGAAAGATGAGTGCTTACTCTCTGCTCTCTTCTCTCTCTCTCTCTCCTCTTCTCTCTCTCTCTCTCTCTCTTCTCTCTCCCTCTTCTCTCTATTATATATATATATTATATATATATATATAGAATATATATATGTATATATATATTATATATATATATATTATATATATATATATATATATATATATAATATTATATATGGGCCAGCCTCCCGAAAAGCATCATGCATGTAACTCAAACCTATAACAGCTACAAGAAATAATAACATTTTTTGATTTCAGCAAGCAATTTCATCGATAAGACTAAAAAAAAAAGTTATTTATTCTAAATTTATGTAATTAACACCAATATTAGTATAATCTTAAGTCTGGCAGAGTACGCTCTCTTACCCTTCCATTTTCTGCAGTTAGTACCTACGAGCAAGTTTCGCAAATATGTTTTTTTATTGGCTCTGGAAAAATGTTAATTTCTTTTTTTATTTCCTTTTTTAGGGGGTTCGAGCAGACGGTAGGCCAAGAAACCCGACTCTATCCATCTTTGTGGTTTTGGATATCTTTTAGTTTAAAAACAATCGACATATGGCCAACCTGAACGTTCTCTCGTAGTCGATGGAGCTACTTCGTTCCTTCTCTCAAAAAATATCATTATGAATACAAATTTTCCAACTATTTTTTAACAATTTAATTTTTCAAAGCGTTATTTTTTTTTTTTTAATTTCAATGGATTACTTTCTTAATTAATAAAATTTTTATTTATTTTCCTTTAGCTGTTTGTAGTTTTTTTGGTTACATGCATGTTGCTTTCAAGAGGCTGACATATAATATATATAGTAATATTATAGTATATATATATTATATATATTAATATATATATATATATATATATATATATATATAATTATATAAATATATTATATATATATAATATATATTAATAATTATATATATAGTATATAATAATGAGAGAGAGAGAGAGAGAAGAGAGAGAGGAGAGAAAGAGAGAGAGAGAGAGAGAAATATGAGAGAGAGAGAGAGAGAGGAGGGAGAGAGAGGAGGAGAAGGAGAGGAAGGAGAGAGAAGAGAGAGAGAGAAGGAGAGGAGGAGAGGAGAGAGAGAGAGGCAGAGAGAGAGCAGGAAGGAGATATGAGAGAGAGAGGAGGAAGCGTAAAGAATCGTCAAAAATAAATCTGATTCCGACCTTAAAATAGTGTTTTGAATTTCATATAAAATATAATCTAAATCAGATTAATAAACATTGCGCCAAAGGCACTCAATTGTATTAAAAGGCTAATTAAAGGAAATCCAATAGTTTAATTAGAGGAAAAAATCCTAATTAGATATGGTGAAGCTCCTTTTACCGAAACGGTGAAGCCCTTTACACTATAATTAGCAATAATATAATTCACTTATATTTGATATGGTCAATGTGGCTTTGAGGAAACACCGCTAGGTACTATTATATATTTTTTCCTACCTCAAAGAATTTTTTATTTCATAAAATAAGAAATCGCAATTCTTCATTGGAAAAATACTGAAAGAATTTATAAAGTAGCCATTGTTATTTATATATTTTCTTATTTAGAAAAAAATTAGATAGTAGTAATTATTGTAGGCAAACCTTATTTTTGTTAATACTGTGATTCAAAAATTGATTAATTACGACTATTATCATTATAGTATATATATATAATATATATTATATAATATATATATTATATATATATATTATATATATATATAGATATAATGATAATGATATAAATATATTATATATATATATAAATATATATAGTATATAATATATATATATATATAGGCTATACATAGGGTAGGTAGGGTAGTAGCTCCTACCCATTTTTTTTTGTTTTTTTGAATAAAATATTAAATGGTAAGGTTACTAAACTAATTCATTTATTTGAAGTGAAAGAAAAGAAAACGATTATAAATAATTTAAACGAAAAATACACATTAGCAGATAGCAATTATTAATAACTAAATTCAGTTGGAAATTTGCCTTCCTACTCTGTTCTTTAGAGTAAAATTTTAAGCTATTCGGCGTACAGAGATTTCAATATTTCATAATAAAAATATATTTCCAGGAGCGTCATACCTTGCTGTACGAATGAAAAAATACGCGAATCCACGGGAACAAAACTTTTCGTTCAGGCGAAAACCTCAAAAGGAATTTAAAAAAAAAAGAATTTTGAATACCTCTCTATCTCTCTCTTCTCTCTCCTCTCCTCTTCTCTCTCCCTCTCTATATATAATATATATTATAATATATATATATATAAATATATATATCATAATATATATTAATATTATATATATTAATATATATTATATATATATATATATAATATATATATTGATACGGGAAATGTCTTAAGACACAGTTTGTATGAGAAAACAAAAAAAGTTTTATGTATATGATTTTATTTAAACAAAATATAAACCTTTTTATGTATTGAATAAAAAATTACATTTTCATTTAATAAAAATAGAATTAATTAAATAAATAAATGAAAAGTTTAATTGGAAATTTATACGTCCGGCCAAGGTTAATGCAACGGAAGTCTTAATACTGTATCTATTTAGAAGCTTATTAGGAGTGAGAGATACGTTGTGATTTTTAAAATACGATGTTATTGAATGAAATATCTGAAATAATGTCATATTTATTATTTATTTTGTATTATATGGAGTGTAATACACCCAGGCAAAAAAATAGTATATATATTATATATATATTATATATATTATAATATTATATATATATATTATATAATAATATATATATATATTTATATATATAATATTATATAATATACAATATATATATAATATATATATATATATTATATATTATATTTATATATATATATATATAATATATAATATATAAAAATAGTATAAATATTATAAAAAATATATATATATATATATAACCTAACCTAACCTATCTTAACAAACTAACCTTAACTTAACTTAACTAATCTACCTAACCTAACTAAACCTAACTGACCTAATCCTACATCTCTTGAAATTAATATGTGTATATATATATATATATATAAGTATATATATATATATATATATATTATTAATATATATATATATAAATATATATTATATATATAAATTGTTTTTTGAGTAGATATAATCACCAGAAGGTTTTACGGGTTTTCCCCCCCCCCCAATTTTTTGAAACAATTATCGTACAATATTCGTGTATATATACTATATAGTATTATATACAGTATATATATATAGTATATATATATATATATATAATATATATTATATTATATATTATATATAATATTAAATATATATATGAATATAACAATTATATTATATTATATTATATATATAATATAGTATATAATATATATATATTTAATATATAAATATAATATATTATTAAATATATATATATATAATATTAGATATATTAATATTATATATAATATATATTAATATATATATGTAGTAATATATAGTTATATATATGTATATAGATATACTATATATATAATATATATATAATTATATAAGTAAATATATATAATAGTAGTATTAAGTATATATATTTAATTAACCACAAGTAAACAAATCTTACAAGGTACGCACGATATATATATACTATATCTATATATATATATATAATATATATATTATATTATATATATATATATATATATATGAAGATAATAATTAATAATTAATAATAATAATTAATTATAATTAATAAAATAATATTTAAAAATAATAATAAATATAATTAATTAAATAATTATAAATAATATAATTAATATATAATAATATAATAATTAATTAAAATATTATAATATAATGATATAATAATCTAGGCAAGCGACAGCATAGAGTATTAACAACGTAAAATAAAGTTTGTCGAACCTAACAAACACCAAACACCTATTATTATTATTATTATATAACGTTCGAGATAATAAGTGTTTCCGAGCAAGGAAACCTTCCTGAGTTTTGATTTTAATAGCCTTCTACGTATCTACTTAGCACCTATCTGAAATCTTCCTATCACTACACGCGTCCAGCGTCTTTGACCATTGCGTTCGAATCACGTAATTCAGTCTTCACTTTAGAGTACTTTTTGAGTGCATCACTGTATGTTGAGTTATTCATACCCCCACATATCTTCTACAGCGGCAGCAAGCAGCGCGCCCGCCTTCGGTATCCGGTTTCCTGCCAGCTACGAGATTCACACCGGCTCCGGTATTTATCCGCCTCCTGAGGGTGCATCGATCGCCCGACGCAGGTCTAGTAAGATAATATGTGAACGCGCGTGCGAGCAATCAGCATTACACATTAATTATTATTATTATTTAGTTTAATTTAATTATTATATTATTCCGAAGATTCGATTTCCGAAGGTAATCGAATCTGAGTCGAAAAACGATCCCCGTAGGAGATCGTTTTTTACGCACTCGACTCTGTATTCCGCCGCGGCTGCTTCTTCGCATCCGGTTCTGAAATCCGATAATTAATATCTACATAGTTAATATGAGTTAATATCGTATTGGGTTAATATAAATTGTGTGGTAGGGCGTCGCCGT
The DNA here is from genome assembly GCA_015478945.1 of Trachelipus rathkii. NCBI lineage: Eukaryota > Metazoa > Arthropoda > Malacostraca > Isopoda > Trachelipodidae > Trachelipus > Trachelipus rathkii. Next base: position 29,056 of record JABUQX010121008.1, read on the forward strand.
AAATGGCGAAGAGCAGATGGTTAAACTCAGATACCGCGAGTTAACAGATAGCCGACAAATAGATATACAGTCCCCCGTAAGCGGTCCGTGTATTTGATATCAGGGCGAGACCCCACCAGCCACCTTATCCAATATAAGAAATTCACGGAGAGAGTAGTAATTCAGATAATTGAGAAATTGATTATTTTTATGTAGCTAATAGGATATTCTAAGAAGTATAGAATTTACTACGAAAGAACTTAGACATCTGTTTAAAAAAATTGTAAGATATCATCTGGCTCTCGTGAGGGCATGCTCGCGGCAGGCGGCTATGCTCGGCCAGTAAGACCCTTCGGATGTGACTGCATCGAGTGTACGCCGAAGTTAATCAAAACACAGTTCGTATAGCAACGAAGTTTATGGTCCCGTCCTAATAAAAAAGGAGGTTAGCGTAATTCATTAGATTGATTTTCAGTAATACTTAGGTCTATAAGTCCGTGTAGGGTAGCTAGACCCACGATAATTAGTATGAGGGGATTCGTACAGATAATAATACATTATTGTATGAGCGACGAGAGGGTGCAATAACAGACAGACGAGGACACATAGAAGAGAGGGAGTACATAAGCGGGGACGAAATCCCCCCGTCGTCTCCCCAGTAAGGGAGAATCATGATTTTCCACATCTTTGTTTTTAATCTTTTAGTTAAAAAAAAAATCGACATTTTGCAACTTTGACGCTCCCTCGGAGTGCTAGAGCTCCCTTCGTACTTCTAAAAAAAAAAAAAAAAAAAAAAAAAAAAAAACGATCATGTATCATACAGTTTTCCACATTTTTAACAATTTAAAATATAATGAAAAGCGTTATTTTTTAATTTTTTTTTAATCTAAAGAGAATTAATAGATAGGCAGATAAAGAATAATGTCTCCGAAGTTGAAGGTTTGGAAGAATGATAATAGAGAAAGTAGGTGATAGTGAAGTGGGACAGTATATTGCATTCGCTCGTGAAGCTCCGGTGCTGGAATGCCGATGTTATTTTAAGATATACATATTGTGGTAACGAAATGATCTAGCTATTCTGTGTAGCGCGTGCGATCCACTAATGATATGTTGATATCCTAGGATCTGTAATAAGATTCAGATTCGAAAATAATATAATGGTTCAGCACCATACAAGAAATAAAAATAAATATAAAATTAAATAATATAATATAATATAAATATATTTCTTATAAATATCCTTTTAGTTTATAACTTACTAAATATTTTACGTTTTTACATACTACCTAAAGCAGTAATATATCACTAAATCAAAACCACATCCAGTATCCACCCCTCCTCATATGCCATCTCACTCCATGACCATCTGTGATCTATAGATCTATTGATTTAAAGGTTATCATACAATTTTCGAGTATCATTTGATAATGAAACATAACATAGAATATCAAGTTCTTTTATAAACAATAAGTAATCAGAACAAATTATAATGCTGACGTAAAATAAGAGTTTATATCTCAGTAATGTATAACTATAAATAGCACTTACTTAGCAGTATCAAATCTGAATACTATGAAGTATAAACCCACCTAACGAAAACTAGAGTCTCAATTCTAAAACAAGAAATAAGGGTTATTAAACAATTAACAATAAGGATCCAACACTTATATAGACGAACGTTAATCGTAACTCCAGGACGAAATGTCTCAATACCCAAAAACGAAAAAAATTCTTTATTACTACTTCTTAATGGTGTCAATCTAGTGTCCTTATACATAACAGTAGAGTTTTGGTATTAAGTAAAATTAGCCACATAAATATGAAATAATGGATAATATTATTAAACAAAAATTTACTATAAACTTGTGTAAGTATCATATACAGACCAGCGAAAGTATCACTACTTATAACAACAAACAGTCAACCAGACGAATAAACAGCAATCATCATCAATGTAGTCATAAATCGTAAACAATAAGCAGGGAGTTAAAATAAAAATAGATTTTCAATATTTATTATAACAAATATATAATTATTTCATTATATCTTTATATATCCATAATTATTGGACATGGAAAAGGAAATAAATTTAAATAATCAAATTGAAAGTTAATATTTTAAATTAATATATTAATTTCATGCTAACATGAGAATCATAGAAATTCAAGTTGTAGGTACGTTCATATTATAGTATACTCCTAATAGAGTTCAACATCCTTTAAAGTGTATATGAGTCAAAGTTTAAGGAATCGATATCACATAACACTTAAACCATTAGTTCGGGATCGCTTAGAATCAGCAGCACTCATTCTCTCATAACAGAGATGAAGTAAACTTCATTCCTAGGCCTGATAGTTAATTAAAATGCAGCTCCCTGTACACTGTATATTATACGTGAGAAACACACATGTAGTAAAAAAGGTGTAAATATCTAATAGTAATTATACACCATGGCTAATATTAGTATAATTATATTATCTAATCAAGTAATGTCACATCGTTATATAAGGATGTGATAGTGTACATTTCATAATCATATTATTATTTTATATATAATAGGTCACAATGATCGTTAGAAAGATATATGTCTATAGAATGTTTCGAACTGTGAAACTATTAACACGTAACGCAATGTAAGGATCCACACATCGATGGGTTAATCCTAAATAGATTGCGTAACATTAAGGTTTTAATAATGTTATAGTCCACAGCGACGAATGACATCAACGCCTAATATCTAATTATGACTACTCTTCACACTATCATCACTCTTAATGATAGATATTCACTACTCAGTTCGAAACAATGGGATAACATACCCTTTATCCCTTCATAGCCATTGACAGCTAGCGAGAAATATCGAGATAATCTTGTGTAAAATCCCTCAGCACAATAACTAATGAGGGCTATATTTTATAATATATATATATAATATATTATATTATATATATATAATAGGAAAATTGTCTTTAAACCACAGTTTAATGAGAAAAAAAGAAAAAGTTTTAGTATAATTTTATTTATAACAAACATTTACATTTTAGTTTATTAGCATTTGAATAGCATTTTTGTAAAAATTAGAATTAATATTAATAAATTGAAAGTTATTGAAGTTTTACGTCCGACAAGGTTAATGCAACGGAGTCTTATTTTCGTATACTCATTTAGAATTCAGTTTTAATTCTGAGAGCGTGCGATTACGTGTGAATTTATTTTAAAATACAATGTTATCAGTGGCGAAACCAAAATTGTCGGGCCCTCCCGCAAAATTTAAATTTGGCCCCATATATATTAATATATATATATATATATATATATTAATATAAATATATTATATATATATATATATATATATATATATATATATATAAATAATATATATATAATATTATACTTATATATATAAATAAAAAGAACAATGAAGATGTAAAAATATAACCGATATATATTGAACGAACCATATAATCGATTTCTTTTTTCGATTATTTCAAGGCAGTAGAGCGTCAGAACCTTCCCAAAAAAGTATTTTTTTTACTACAATTTTATCTATGTTGTTAAAAACAAAGATGGAAAAGTAGTTCAGTGGTCTCTCGGCCTCAGCGCGGGACGACGGGGGGAGGAGACGGGGGGGAACTTCGTCCCCCTCTGTCCCCGTCGGCTCGAGAAGTTTTAAAAAACTTAATAAAAAAAAGACATTTTCTGGAAATGATAAAGAATATAAACAGATTGTGGGAATCTTCGCTAACCTCTTATGATTGGATTTTTAGCTAAAACACGTGACACTGTAGGTTCCAAGCGTGAGCGTTCGGGCGGATTTTTAAGATATCGTCTTATTTTATTAAACCTCTTTTTAAAAGGAGTAGCGCCTAGTATGAGGTATATTTTTTTTTTTCAAAACTAAAATATATTCTTAGTGGAAAGTGCTGGAAAGTTATGTTATCCTAGGCTACATAAGTTGGGTTATACAATTATAACAGGTTAGTTACTTCTGTATTCTCACGAAATTTATATATATATATATAATATATATCTAATAATAATATATATATATATATATAATATGTATATATATATATATATTATATATATATATATAATATATATATATATATAGAATAGACCCTTATTGTTTTAAATCCGACTCCGCAGTTTTGATTATATTATATATTATATATTAATCTTTATATATTAGATATTATATATATAATATATATATTTATATATATATATAGTATATATTATATATATATATATATTTATATATATTAATATATATATATAATATATATATATAATATATATATAATAATATATATATATATGATCCCTTGTTTAAACTCCGGCAGTTTGGATTTATATATAATATATATTATATATAGTATATAATAAAATATAATATATAACTATATATATATATATATATGATAATATATAGTATTATATATTATATATTATAAATTATTATGATAGTATATTATATATATATTAATAAGACCTTTTTGTTTTAACACCGGCAAGGGTTTTTGATTAATATATATATATATATATATATATATAATATATATATAATATATATATAATATTATTAATATACTATATTTATATATATATATATGAATATAATATATACAAATATGATATATATATATAGTATATAATATATAGTATTATATATATATAATATTATAATATATAATATATATTATATATTATATATATTTTATATATATATAATATATATATTTATATATATATATATTTATATATATATATATATAATATATATATATAAATATATAATATATATAATATATATATATATAATATAAATATATGTATATATATTATACTAATTATTATAAGAATATATGTTATATTGAATATACAAAATTTAAACTAAATATAAATGAAATATAACTAATGATTACAGGAGACCCTAGTATTTTACAAGTACAGAGACATCATAAGTATAGCCTAATATATTATAAAATAAATATATCATATAAAATATATATATATATATATATTACTCTGTTAATACAAAATATTATAGTATTATCTATCGTACTATAGTATATCAGTCAAGAATTATTATACGTAGTAATATCATATAGTATCAGATATCGTTAAATATATATATATAGTATAGGTACACTACGATGATATGAGTTATAGTATGACTGCTAAGTAACTGAGAAATCACCTATATAACAATATGGAAATTAACCCTGGTAACCGGGATATTATGAAGGGACGCCCTTATGTTTGTGTTTTTATGATCGATCCGTTTAATTTTTTTAAATTTTGGCTTGGTATATATATTAATGGATACTCAACAATGAATTTAAAATGGTAGGATCATGATCCAAAAAGTTCCAAATATTTTCTGACAAAGCTCAAATTATTTAAGATCACATTTTAAATTTAAATATTTTTTTTTTTAAAATAAATTTTTCCGGATAACCCGGCAACACCGGGGGAATAAAATTTTAATAATTCTTCTTTTTATGTTTATTTTTCTAAAAAAAATTAATCATTGCATTGTAAAGATTTAAAATTTTTCTTATATTAAGAAATTTAACATTATATACTTGCTTTTTCTTTCAAGAAATACGGTAAACATACAAAAAGACGTCACATAAAAACTGAAGCAATCCATATATAAGTATATTCTTCCGCTTTCCTACAAAGTTGTTCTGCTTCTACTACTTTATCACTACTACAATCAGTCGTGAGCTGGAACCGGTTCGGCTAACAGGTAATTAAAGAAAACTATTTCAAGAAAATGAACGGGTATTTAACTCTTTTTGCTGTTTGATTACGACAAAACGGATAATCGTTTGTTAAAAATTTGGTAACTCACTACTCACCACATTATTATTTTACTTTGTTCTCTTTTTTTTTTGGACGTCTTCAAATTATCTCATGATTTAGCAGAACAAGGGGCAATTTTTTTCACCTCTTACGTAACAAAATTCATAAATTATATATTAGGACAAATTTTGTAACAAATTTCGTAAATTGAATTTCGTAACAAATTGGATGTTGGTTTTTGTGACGCTATTACACTTTGTTAAAAAAAAATCTTTAAATTTATTATTTTAAAATATTCAACAATTTCATAATAATAACGCTTATTTAAATTAAATTTAAATTATTTTTTTATTATCATTATTGTAATGGTATCACAAAAAAGTATTAGTATTTTATCTAGAAATATATTATTATTATTATTATTATTATTATTATTATTATTATTATTATTATTATTATTATTATTATTATTATTATTATTATTATTATTATTATTATTATTATTATTATTATTATTATTATTATTATTATTATTATTATTATTATTATTATTATTATTATTATTTCGATATAAAAGACTGGTAAATAAATAACGAGATTCGTTAATAAAAATTTACGTTTCTAAATTATTAATAAACAATAATTGAGAAATATTTATTTTAATATTTTTTCCTTTTTTTCTTTTTTTTTTTTTCTTTTCTCAAAATAATTTAAATATTTATTTTATTGCTGTATTTGTATTTCATTTACTTCTGAAATTTAGAAAAAAAATATTTGTATATTTTTTTTTTTTAATTTTATTTTTTAATATTTTTAAAATGTATTTTTATATTATTTATATTTATTATTTGATTTGCATTAGTTTGTATTTTTTGTATATAGCTGTATTTATTTCTAATTCATATTTTTATTTTTTCTGAATATATTATTTTATGTATTTTTTAAATATTTACATAATTTACATACTTTTTATTTATTTATTTATTTATTTATTTATATATTTAATTGATTGTTTATTAATCAATTTATTTATCCTTAAAATGGGGCCTAATATTCTTTAAATACATTTTTATTTTAATGAAAATTTTAATACATTCATTTATGACGTAATTATTTGTAATATTTATTTCTTATTTACTACGTATTTATTTGGAATATTCTATTCTTAGTGATTGGAAGAAACTGAGAAACAAGAACACATGCACAACTGGTCTCAACATGTACACGGTACCATTTTCATACTTAAATCACGAATTTTCCCGTTCGTGAACTTTTTCTAACATTCTTATTAAGCTTAGGTCTTGGATATAGCAAAAACTAATTTATTAATTTTATCATTACTGGATGACTTTATTTAATTTTTTCAACATAAACTATTGAGTATATTTATATATTTATAACTATGGTGGATAATATTATTTCAGCAACAGCTCGATATTCGAGGAGAGAGAGAGAGAGAGAGAGAGAGAGAGAGAGAGAGAGAGAGAGAGAGAGAGAGAGAGAGAGAGAGAGAGAGAGAGAGAGATGCGTGTTATTCCAAATTTACTAGTTCCAAAATTTTTAGTTCAGCCCCACATTGAAGTCCTCTCAGTTCATAAAAGTCTTCAAATACTTTGATTTTCTCTTCAAATTCCTTATACGCAAGGGCAAGCATCAGCGACGGATGAAGTAATAAAAGAAAAAAAGCTGGTGAATTCTCTTCCGAGAATCTGCTCTCCAAGGAAACTGTGAAAAAATCCAGGTATGGTATAAGAATAGCCCTCATCCAATATTCTTCATCGGTGGTAGCAGAAGGATTCAAGCGATGTTTCTGTCGATCCACCATTCTTGGTGGCTGAAGATCAATCATAAGATTTTCAGCTATCTGCTTTATCCTTGTATAAATTTCTTTTATCGTATCGTTGCTGTTTGAGTGGTGATCTTTCACAAGTGAAAGAATTTTCTTCACATTGTTCGAGCATTGAAGAAGGTATAAACTCTTCGACTGTAGATTATTCACGACTGGTTCCAACAAAGCCGAATATTTGGCTATAATGCAGGTTGAAATAAGAAAAACAGGTTTTGTGGCAGCACAATACAGCTGAAATGCATTTTTTCTTGTAGCAACATTACCTACTTTTGCCAAGTTTTCCAGACCCTGCACTATATCCACAAAATGTGTCATGAATATTGAAATACTGCGGTATTTTTCTGATATATGTTTCTTATATATATATATATATATATATATATATATATATATATATATATATATATATATATATATATATATATATATATATATATATATATATATATATATATATATATATGATATATATATATATATATATATTTTTGATATATATTATTTTTCGCAGTTAGGGGGGACTGAGGCCCCCGCCCTCCCTGCGTATGCCCATGCATATAGTGCTCTTATTGTTTATATTGTTTATAATTGTTTAAAGTAATATTGTTTCGAATAGTATAGTAAAAAATATTTTATCTTTTCTTTAACCAAGTTAAAAGAAAATATAGTTGCAGGATGAACACTTTTGATTGATCAAAAGGATGCCTGTAATACTGTAATATACAGTAGGTTACTAAATAATTTAATTTTTGTTATTTTAATATTTTATATCATATTTTATGTCTTATATGTGAAAATATCTG
>JABUQX010121008.1:42500-45000 GCA_015478945.1 Trachelipus rathkii
CTTAAATAAAACAACATAATAGTCAGATATTCCATCCCCAATTCCCTCACTGATTTAACAACTAACAACTATTATATACTTCGACATCTCCTTCTTCACCAATACAAACTCCAGCATACTCTTCACTTCCACAACATCTCCTTCTAAATCGACTCTCGCATAATTATGGAAAGTCTTGTATTCGAAGATTGAATTATTTACACACATTTCTAACTCCCCACAGAAATATATCATCTTCCTACTATTCTTATTTTCTCCCACAATTCCAAAAGTACCCGTTATAATATCCTTCCTACGATCACCTTTCCAACAATTCAAATCACAAAACACAATTATTCTACAACCACCAATTCATTCACTCTTTATTAAAAGCACAAATATATATATATATATATATATATATATATATATATATATATATATATATATATATATATAATATATATATATATATATATATATATATATTTGCTGCTTGTATGCGAGAGTTACCTATATATATGAGGAGAGTACACACGCATACTCTCGAACGATGAATATGAGAAGTACACACATACTCGAACGATAAATACTATCTCCCATTTTTAATGGTATAACCTCTCTTTTGCGTTGTATTATTATAATCTTTCAGGCAACATATTACTAACCACCATTTCTACAAATCATATACACATGATTAAAGTACACACCCCACTTCTAGATAACACCTTACAGACATCCCTACTACTCATATCCCTGTGTGCGGGGGAGAAAGAATTGCCCACATCGTATGTCCTGCGTGTCGTAGAAGTCGACTAAGGCAGGTAATAAGTAGTTGGATTAGCTCTGCCTACTACCACTTATCTTTTGCTAGGAATGCTGATGCATGCCTCGGAGATGGTCGTGATCGCCGTAAACGACCTTCTAATTTTCGGCGAAATTGTATGAATCGTATGGGTGCATGGAATGTCAGAGGAATAAATGTTGAGGAGAAGAGGAGAGAGGTGATGGATGTATTTAGAAAGGGCAAATTTGATTTGCTCGCTGTGACTGAAACAAAGATGAAAGGAAAAGGTGAAATTAAGTGGTGTGGTGTGAAATGTGTGCGAGTTGGTGTGTGGAAGAGAATGAGAGAGGGAGAAGGAAGTTGCAATTTTGATGGTGACCTGTGTTCCAGCTATGGTAGACTTGTGTGTGTGGAGTCTAAATTCTAATGGTTAAATTTCGTTTGAAAGGTCCAAGGTATGTGTGGTTATGACGTATGGTCCATCTGAGGGAAACGTTGAAGAAAGTACGATTTTGGGATAATTTGAATGATGTTCTGGATGGGAGTGGGTAGGAGCTTCAGATTGATAGTGTTGAAGGGGACCTGAATGGATTGGATGGTGTGATCAAAAAGAGGATGATGAAGACATAACAGTGGGTTTCCCAAAGGAGATGGAGTAAAAAAATGAGAATAGTAGGAAGGTGATTGATTTCTGCAGAGAGGAGGTATGTGTGCCAGAAAGTAGTACTCTTTAGCTTGTAGTATTCTTGCAGTATGCTAGAGTTGGTTGCCAGGTAGAGATGGTACATCGAGAGTGTAGTAGATTAGTTTGTGTTTAGTGAAGAAGGAGATGATAGTATCATGTGTTGGATGTTAAATCAGTGGGGGTATGAATGGGATTATCGGATCATTATATTGTTCTATGTAAAATTAAGTTGGTGGGGGCTTGGATGGAGAGAAGGTAGAGTACCACAGAAAAGTAGTAAATTAAAGGTAAAGAGAAGTTAAGTGGAGTCAAAGAATAGAATAAGTATGAAATATAGCTAGTAAAAAATCGATTGAATCATGAACAGATTGATACTAGACTTTCAATCTGGGGGCAAATGAAGGGAGCAATTGTTAGTAGTGCAAGGTGTGGATGTGCTAAAGTAGGAAGAAAGAATGTTAACAGCGAATGGTGGAATGAAGAGGTGATGAAAGCAGGTTAAAGGTAAAAGAAGTGCAGTTGAGATGTCACTTAAAAAACAAATGATGAAGATTCAAAAGAAAGATGCTTGGAGTGCATAAAGGAGGGAAAAGAAATATATGAAGGGTGTATACATAGGAGAAAGCAGAGGTAAATGAGGCAGTTTGGAGGAGGATGAATGAGGACATACAAGGAAATAGGAAGCTCTTCTGGAAGGAGCGCGAAAGGTTAGAATGAAGAGAATAGAGAATCTGCTTGGAATAATAGAATAGGGATGGTGTTTTGTAACTGATGAAATGGATGTGAGGGAGTGTGGAAAGAACACTTCGAAAATCTGCACAATATTACCAGTAATGATGAGGTGATAGTGAATGTGTGTGGTTTGATGGTGCAGAAGAATAGGTATTTGGGGATAGAGGTTATTAGTAAGGAGAGGTAATGGGTGAGTTGAGAAAGTTGAAGAGGCTGGTAAATCTGCAGGTATAGATGAAATTACTAGTGAAATGATCAAGAGCAGGCGAGATGGTGATTAATTGGATTTTGGAAGTTGTGTAAACGCGTTTATGGAG
>JABUQX010121009.1:0-2500 GCA_015478945.1 Trachelipus rathkii
AAGAAGAGTAGACCTATCACCAAGCTCGGAGAGAGTTCTTCAAGGCTCTGACCTCTGCCTTCCTCCCCGGTGGGTTTGCTGAACCCACGAAAGAGGTCTTCGTCTGTGTCCCCTAATCTGTTTATCACCATTTCTCCCACTCTTGAAAGGGATGCCCCTTAACCGAAACAAAAGACTAGGCACCAAACCAAGGATTAACACTAAAATAAAAGATATCTGAACTCCTAAAGAAGAGCATATCGCTCTTGTTATAAAAAATACAATTCAGAAAAGGCCGCTCTGCAGCTCTATATCCGAGGCAAAAACATCAACATCAGAAGATTGTGCTCAGTCAACCATAGCTGCCTACAACTCACCAACCAGCTCTCTAATATCCCGCTGGATTATTCCAGCTTTCCTGAATCCTCTCCAAATCCTTCCATTGAGTTTCCAATTACAACACTCTCCAAAGGATTCTATACCTTACAAGATGATTTGGATTCCAGTTCCCAAATGGAACTTGACGTGACGTTCCCCACCCTCCTTCTGACGCTTTCTGCTCTTCCCAAAAAGTGAATGGAAAATTGGAAAATTGTTCAACGCCAAAGTCACAAACGCTCTAAGCATTCTGATGCAGCCTGCGTCGTGAAAGTGGACCAAGAGACCTCGCATTCCAATTCAGATACTTTCCAAAGTAATCCACTTGATGACTCATTGACAAAGCTTTCATTCCTCGACTTTCATGATTCACAGAACCATTAGGAATCCCTGGGTGTCCTCAGCTCTCTCATCAGATGTCATTTTTCCTATTAACACAACGGAACCTACATTGAATCCAAACCTCACAACTTTACCGACATCACAGAAAGCTGACCCTTTTTCAGTTGCACCTTACTGCACTGCTTCCACGGAAACAGTTCCAAACCTTCACCCATTTCAAAATCTGCCTGCTTGGTGGATATTGACATCGTTCCTAATTATGAGCATTCTGGTTTCTCTTCCAACGACCAAATACGTCCACATAATAATATGAACTTAGTCAAACTCAATCTTTTTCGTATTTATGGTGAAGCCCTTTCACCAAATACCACAGGAACCGAAACCCCACCTGAAACCTTTCGTACAACCCAAGTAAGTTTTGTACGACTATTCCTTACCACCATGATTTACAGATCCTCCTCGTCAGGATCCATGCATGACCCCATTCTTCGATGGAACTGTTGTTGCTACTATTCAAATTTTGAAGAACTCGACCAATTGATAAATTTATGTACACTAAAGTGTATAAGGGTGCAAAAACTGCAACTGTTACATCGCGACTTCTTCTAACCGTCGGAACACAAGTTCTATCTAAATAACAAGTTGAAAAAGATAAGGGAGGCGTCTGAATTCTTATTCATAAGGCTGTCTTCTATTCTCCAGTCCCCCTTCAAACCAGACTTCATGAAGTGGCAGCTCGAGTCTACCTATTCACCTATATCATTGTCCGTTCGATTTACTTAGCTCCCAGTACCGAGTTCACTCCTCCGGTTACCATATTAGGAGGCTTCAACCTTCGCCATTCCCTGTGGGATGACTCCATCACTTCGGCTAAGGCGTAGATCCTTATCGATCTCCTAGCCTTTTTTTCTCTGGGATGCCTTAACAAAGAACGACCCACCTAGGAACGTTTAGACATACATTCCTCCTCCTGCATAGATATTTCCATTTGCTCTTATTCTCATATGGATCGCTTCTTAAACGGCAAAGACCATTATCAGATAGCAGTAAACGAACTCACACCGAAACTAATGTTAGAACCTCATTCCTGTTGGCGTTATGATCGAGCGGAGTAATTCTTTCTTTATCAGGTCACAGCTATCCCAATTTCTCCCTTCAATAAACGGTATCAATAAACATTCTATCGGCCTTTAACTTCTCCCAGGAAATTATCATCACATCAGCAGAAACTTGCATCCGGTGGTCTTAAGCGAGTAGGCGTTCGCCAACCCCTTGGTGGTTAGAAGATTATGCACAAGCCAACAGGACGAAGAAAAACTCTACAGGGAATATAAAGTTTTATAAATTGAAACTTTAAGTTAAAAAATTTAAATTTCGACCCACGCATTTATTTTAATTTCAATTTTTAATATATATATATATATATTTATATATATATATATATATATATATATAATATTATATATATATATATATATATATATATATATATATATATATATATAGATATATATATATATTGATGTGATGATACAGTCCGTGAGACCTCAGGGCTTTATCATCAAAAAAAATAAAACTGCGAGCATTTGTAGTATTACAGAGGTCTCATTATATATTATATAATATCATATATATATAATAAAATATATATATAAATATATATATATTAGTATATATATAATATTATATAATATATTTTAATTATTATATATATGATTATAATATATTATATATATAATATAATATATTATTATTAATGTATATCTCATTGTTATATATTATATATATATATATATATATA
>JABUQX010121009.1:17500-20000 GCA_015478945.1 Trachelipus rathkii
TCATCAAACGAAAGTGCGTTAACCTCCTAGGTTTTCTACTGAAAAATATTTCTGCCTCTTGCAAAAAATATCTCTAACAACTTCTGTAAATCTGCCTTTCCTCCTCTTATTTGATCTGATGATTCTATTGCTAATTCTCCAACTGAAAAGGCCAATCTCTTTGGTCTCCTATTTTCCTCTGACTCAACCCTGGACGATTCTGGCATTCCTCCTCCTTCTCCTCCTTCTCCTCTCAGGTGTCATATGCCTTTACCCGTGATTACATTTGATCGGGTGCATTGGGATCACAGCAGAATCTATGAACGTTAGGAAGGCGGGTGGCCCGGATGGCGCTCCTCTCCAAATTTTGAGGGAATGTGCTTCCGTGCTGACCCGCCCCTCGTTCAACTATATTCTCTATGTCTCAATACTAACAATTTCCCTCATAGTTGGCAGCGCGCTGACGTCCAGCCAATTCCGAAAAAAGGAAGCTGCTCTGATCCTTCTAACTCTCGCCCTATAGCTCTCAATTGTATTCTATCTAAGATCCTTGAAACCCTTCTCAACTCTCATTTCTTAGATCATCTGGAATCTCATTCACTTCTTTCTGATCGCCAGTATGACTTTCGGCGCTCGAGGTCTACTGGCTATATACTTTCCTATCTTACTGATTTATGGTTTTCCGCCCTTTGGAACTACGGGGAGACTTGCGTTGTGGCGCTTGACATATCCAAAGCATTTGACCGGGTATGGCACGCGTCACTGCTCTCCAAGCTCCCCTCCTTTGGGTTTCCTCCTTCTCTTTGCTTACTTATGTCTAGTTTTCTCTCAAATCGCTCAATATCGGCTGTTGTTGACGGGGCAACTTCTTCTTCTTTTTCTGTCAATTGTGGTGCTCCTCAGGGGGTTCTGTCTTATCTCCTACTTTATTCTTACTTTTCATTAATGATCTTCTCACCTGCACATCTAACTCTATCCACTCGTATGCCAATGACTCAACCCTTCATTCTTCAAATCATTTCAATTCTGATCCCTCTTTTACTTCTAGAATTGCCTCTCGTCTTAATCTTTCCGATTCTATTCTCGCTGATCTGGTATACAAAATATCAAGATTGAAATTTAAAGAAACTTATAGAAAATGTAAAATTTATCTTGACTATGTAAAAAAAATATTTAAATATATAAAGATAATAAAAACAAGGAAAAATTATACTTTTAATTTCTTATAACTATCCTTAAGTGGAATTTAAATAGTAAATATATAAGGAATTATTTTGAAATAAAAGTGTTGGGATATGCTCCAAGCCAACCCAGCTCCATCACAAAAGAGCAATAAGCTCCAAGCTGAAAAATAAATGGGAGCCTTTTAAAGTTGGCACTTTCATGGTCAACTTCCTAAATCTTCCTAAATTATTTGATGAAATGACAAAAAGATCTTTTAATGGTGACTCTTTTTATGCTAACAGTGACAAAATGAGCCAAATGTGGCTTTGACCTTTAAAATTAATTTATAGTTAATTAGGATTCCCTGCCTATTTCGGCATACTTTATATAAACAAAGTGATTCAAGCAAAGTAAAGTAACAGCCTGATAAGCCACACTTACTCCCCAAATTAATTGGTAACCTTGAATCTTCCATCCAGATGATAAACCTCTGTTTGATTTGCTTTTCGCCTCTTCTAGCACACAAAGATCTTAGCTCAGAAATAAATAAATAAAATAACTGGCATTAGTTACTTGTTAGCCAATATTAAATTCAACAAAATGTTTATAATATAAATGCTAATCAGCATTGGTGGTATAGCTTTTAATGTCGTGCTAGTATGAAAGTTAATCGAGAAGGGAGTAGTATAGCAAATTTTTTAGTTGCTCATAGGAACTATTTTTCTCTTTTCTTCTTTTCCAGGTGGAGGCAATTGATTTCATTTATTGGGATAATACAAATGAGGAGTGTCAGGCGTCAGTAATAATTAGGGGCATTAATTAAATTGACAGTGAAAATTAATATTATGACAGAGCACAAAAAGCATCAGACAATAATGCACTTCTCAGTCATTTTTCAAAGTTGTTTTTTGAAAATAAAAATAATAAAATAAATTAACTTGAAATTAATTTAATTAACTTATATACAATTATTACTATTATAGTATTTTGGACATCTGGATAGTGGATTTCCGGGTGGGCTTGTGTTTAGCGTCCTCACACCTTGTGAATTTAATCTTTAAAACTACAATTCTACAAAACTCCCACTCTAAAATCCCTTCAACTTCTACCTATGTCTATTCGACGAATTCTCTGTTCTCGCTGTTGACCAATATTAACATCCTGTGCGCTTAACATACAAACAAACAAAATGTCTTGGAAACCCACTCACATCGGTTGCTACAGCGGCGGCCTCAAAGAACGGGAGTTCTCTGTTTAAACTGTTGAGACTATTTTTTCCTCTTCTCAGTTATCCAGCTATATTAACAAAGGGCCTCATCATGTCCTGGTATGGAAGTACGGCTCTCATCATGCTGAG
>JABUQX010121009.1:25000-41091 GCA_015478945.1 Trachelipus rathkii
AATATTATATGATATTATATTATATATATCATATATATAAATATAGTATAATATATATATATATAGTATATATATATATAATATATATAGTATTATATATATATAATATATATATATATATTATATCAATATTATAAATATATTATATTATATAATATGTTTGTTATAATTTTATATATAAATAATATATATTTATTATGATATAATATATATATATTAATATGATAATATATTATAAATACAAAAATATTTATACTAATATTATATACTTCTGTAATATATATATACATAATCAATATTATATAATTTAATTTCATATATATATAAATAATATATATATATAAAATAATCATATTATATATATATAATATATTATAATATAGTATATAGTATAATATATATACTATTATATATATATAATATTTATATATATATATATATATATATATTATACTATTATAATATTATATTAACTAATATTATATATAACTATATAATTATCATATTATTTATATATATTTATATATTATAAAATATATATATATATATATATATGTATACTATATAAATAACCTAATTAGACTTAATAAACGATAATCATCTAAATCATCAACTTCCTAAGTAATTGTAACCTAATAAGGAACTTCCTTAATCTCGTGCTGCACTGGCACTCTTTACACTCAACTAAACATCATATTTCCAACACGAGGCACCGACTCAATAGTCCCACTGTCAGTAGTATATATACATTGATAACGAATTCCATATTATCCTCAAACGGTTAACTAAGTTATACCACATATAAAAATCAAGTTAATACAAAATGTGAAAACAAACTAATTACACCAAAAATAATTTGCACCAACAATCTCTCGTATAGGTATCTGATAGATAATATAACTTATAAAAAAGCACATTAAAGAGAATAGATAAAAAGGTATTAAAAAACACATTCGAGATGTATGAATAAGTAATAACTTAAATATTCAATTAATTTATCTAATTCAAATAATCAATTATGCTGTGACTTTCTTATAGATAGTTTTGAAAAAGTTTTCAGTTGCCACATTGTAATTATATCGAAAACCAAAAACATTTTATAGTAATTTCTTGGATATTTCTCTAAAAGGAAATAAAAAACAAAAAATAAAACCATCCTAATGTCCTCTTTGCAGTGAAGTTTTAATAAAATTGATTCTTACTAGTAATGGTATGATGCCAATACTTTTAATGGATAGTAAAACAGCATCATTTCCTCTCTCTTTAAGATAATCAATGATACACAACGATTTTCATCAAGGCAACGTATGATTTCATCACAATTCAAGATTATCCATATAAAGAGAGTTAGTAGAACATGCCTAGATATATGATATTTGTATACTTAACTCAGAATTAAATTTGAATTATCTAAAATAAAATTTCGTCACTATGGCTAACCAAATTAAAATATATATAAAAAATAAATATAGGTATATGTATATACTCCTAATGTAATTAATAGCAAAAATTTTAATAGTTTTAATTATATATAATAACATAATAATAAAATAGATAATAACATAAATTATTATATTTGTTTTTACTATATATAATATAAGTTAAAACAGATAATAATTTAATTAATAATGGTAAAAATATAGCAATACAAAATTACATATAATAATTAAAGAATAATATTAATTCTTATTAGTTATATGTATACTATATATCTTATTAAATAACATTATGACTTGATATAATCATATGTAGGATCAATTATATCTATCGTAGATCAATTAGTAATCATAGAATTACAAATAAGGGTATATTTAATATGAGTATATGATTATATATAATTATAGTACTAATTATATTATTACGAGAGTATGAGCTAGATTAATATTTTGAATTTATCATTTATATTGAATATATTATATATTATTTATACTTTGATCATGTCTCTACTGACGAGGGTATAAAGGTATATCGTAGTATATAATAATGCAATATTACTTTTTTTAAGTATATTATATATATTATATATAAATAAACATAAAACAGTAGTAAAATATAATATATATTATATATTATTTATAGTAAATATTTGAATATATGTGTGTGTGTGTTTAATTGTACTAACCAATTGTATATTAAAATCAAGATAATAATATAGTTATTTTTAGTTATTTATGTTAATAATATACCAAATGAAAATGTACTTTGATTCATATTAGAAATCATATAATCATAAGATAATATAAAAATATAGAAATCAATAGATCAATAGATCTATAGGTAATGGATGAGTTGGGGATAGTAAGATATCTAGAGTATAAATATACTATATATATATTATATAATATATATAATATGGATAAGGACATTC
The DNA here is from genome assembly GCA_015478945.1 of Trachelipus rathkii. NCBI lineage: Eukaryota > Metazoa > Arthropoda > Malacostraca > Isopoda > Trachelipodidae > Trachelipus > Trachelipus rathkii. The sequence continues at coordinate 27,369 of JABUQX010121009.1, forward strand.
TGATAGTTATAGCTGAATATCAATATTACTTATATATAATATACGTTGCTACATTAAATACTATAACATGTTGATATATACCCTTTAGCTGGTAGAATGTGGCTATATGTATATTAATAAAGATATATGATGAATTGTAAGAATTTAAATGAATCCCTTAATGTACCCAAAATATAAATGGTAATTGGAGTACGTTAACTATATAAAAATTAAAGTTTCTGTGAATTTTCAATAGTTGGAATATTAATATTTTAAAAAAAACGTTACATTCTGATTCATATTAAATACTAAAGTAAGCAATCAACACTAAATTAAACTCCTCTTAACCACAGTTTTGAAGGAAAGATAAAGATCATTAGAAAATTTTTAATATATCACTTTGAATTAGTTTAAAAAAAAACGCATGTATATACCAGTACAATCTTATCCCACAAATACACTTAGTTTACTAGGAAACAACGAGTTCTAATTACGACAAATAACCTATAAATAATTAAATATATATATTTATTTTTGGTAAGTTAATAATAATGTAATCAATAAATGTATATATAAATAAGTAAATACATAATAAATAACAAATAAATAAAGTGTTTATTAATTATAGTAATTTATATAATTATACTTATTAATATTTTATTATGTGCTTATGTTATTATGACCTAAAATTATGACTATATTATATTAAGGTAGTCATCACCCCTCAAGACGTCAGTCTTATGATCAATATACATATCCATCAATATATATCCCGAATAATAGTATATAATCAATATAATCACAGGTAAAGTAGTATTATTATAAATATATATCATATGAGTAATATAGTATAGGTATATACTGGTATGAGATGATGTCTATATCGTTATATATTGAGTATTATATATATATATATATATATATAGTGTATATTTACTATAGTAATATTTATATTTTATTACTGTCTGAGATTAAATAGTAGAGCTAGTATTAAATATATATATATCAGTTTATTAAAATATAAAGTAATTAATTGTACATATAAAATTATATATTATATTATAATAGTATATTTAAATATATTATAATAATATACTATTATATATAATAATAAAAAGTAATAAATTATTTAATATATATATTATTATTTATATATATATATATATATATATATAAATTTATATTATTTATATATAGTTTAATAATAAAATATATAAGTATACTTGTATAAATAAAGTTTATAACTAAAGATATATATAGTAATTAAACAAAATACTATAAAATAATAATAATTAATAAAGTAGAATATAGTTATTCTGTGTATATTAGTTGATATATATTTAGTATATATATAACATAAAATTATTATTATTATTACTATATGTATAATATATATTCAATATATTAAGTATATAACTTATACATATAGATATATATATAGGTATATATATAATATAAATATATTATATATAATATCTATATAAATATATCATAATATACTAATATATATATTCATATTAAATATATATAATATAATAATATATCTATATATAGCATTATCATATGTAGTAAAATAGTATATATCCAGGGTATAATTATATATATATAGTAATTAGTATAGTATAGGGCTAAATTATTAAGATATATAAGTATAATATATATATATATATTTTTATATATACTTTATATAGTAATACTATAATATATTAATATACCCAGGTTATTTAATTATCAACTACTACCGTTAATAGTAGTATATAGTATTAGTATATATATAGTATCATAATTAGCAATATAAATTAATTTTATTTTATAGTGATATATAATATAATTAATATATAAAAAGAATATAAATAATATTATTATTTATATATATATATAGTTATATATTATATAAAAAAAATCGACATATATATCATGATAATATATAATTATACAGTATAATATAATATAAATATAAAATATATATAATATACGCTATAGGTTATAAACATATATAATAATAGTATAAATATATAAATAAACATAAAATAGAAATATATAAATAAACTATAACATAATCAATATATATATACAATAATAGTATATATTATTTGTATATTATTATATATATTAATTTTAATAACAAAATTAAAATAAAACGTTTAAATAAATCAATAGTATTCAAGTCAGATTTTAATATATAAGTATATAATAATATATTTACACATCTCTTATTATGGAGATTTTTCGGGAGGTACAATATGAATATATCGTAACTAAAATTACGTACATGATATAAAATAGTTATGAGGGTGTATTAATATAATTTAATTTAAATATAATACATTAAAATATATATATAGTATATATTAATAATATTAGCATTATATAACACTAATTATTGTAATATATTATTTTAAATATTGATTTACTTAATATTTACATGTTCTTAATATAATATATGGAGTGAAGCTGCCATTTAAGGAGATGAGATAAATAAATGAGATAGTATAAATAAACATATTAAAAATAATAATAAAGTATATATAATATTATATATTTTTATAGTATTGATTATAAGTAAAATACAAAAATATTTTAAAGGCAAATTAAATTAATATATTATAAGTATATTATAAATTTGTTATACAAGAATAATAATGATACAAAGATAATGGTAGCAGATATATAAATACAATACTCAAAACTTCTATTATAATAAAGTTTTATATAATATTATATAGTATATAGTTATATAATTTATACCATATATGAGCTGATCACTCATTAGGCTCAATTATATATGATATCTAACTATAAAATAGCATCTAAATTTACGATATTAACATTTAGATCTAAAATGATGTAACTAATGAGAATATAGTATATATTAGTTCATAATTACGATAAGTAGGTTATATATATAATATATATATATATATATATATAGTTATATAATATCGAAGACTAGATATTATTTGGATTTATACTAGATTAGAGAATATACGTATAACCTAGCTATCGTATATGTGCACAATTTTTTTTAATTAATAGTTTATTAAACATATATAATAAGAATAAAATTTCTTTAAGTGAGTTTATATTAATAATCAATATAAGTTTATAAGTAAACAATAACATTAAAATAAATATATAAAATTTTATGGTTGTTAATCTTATAATCTAAATATATGACTTGATTACTATATAGTAATCATAACTATATATAGATTCTAAAGTAATAGATCAGATAAGATTCTGGTATACTAAAAGTATATATATATATATTTATATATATGATTTATATATATTTTATATATATAATAATAGTAGTGAGAGGGTTATAATGTGAAGTAATAGCTCAGTTTGATATATAGTTAGATCATTTATTATGTCTTACATGCTATTAAGGTATATAGTATAAATAAATGCTCAAATTTAGTATATATAAATCATATAAAAAGAATTATAAGTATTTTTTTAGTAATAAACATAAATATTTTATAGCTCAAAATATATATAATAACATATATTAAAATATATGATATTTTATATGTGTTATGTGATTATTAATACTAAATAAATAACTATGCCTTGATACTAATACTACTATGATAATTATAATCAATAGATCATAATTAGAATCTAAATTGATAATACTAATTAAGTCATTGATAGTATATAGGATAATGAGTAATTGACTAAATTTAAACTGTTTGGATCATATACAGATAGACCTATGTCTTTTATAACAGGCAGGACATAATAGTAATTGATAAATATGTTTAATTTTTTTATTAATCTTAAAACAAAACAAAACAAAAAGAATTTTTTTTTGCATTAATAGTTATATAATAAATTAAAGAAAATAAGAAAAATAAAAATTCTTTATTGCTTTATAGGTATTCAAAAATATGACTTTTAAACATCAAAGTGATCCCAAATATACGAGAATTTAAATGGATCACGGTATTTAGGTAAATATCATAATATGACATTCCACGAATGGGATGGTAAGCTAGGTGGGTTGTGGTTAGTGCTTTAATTATAACGAACTTTACTATGAATTTATCTACTGTTACTGCATATTATAACTAATCATTATTTATACTTTCGATATAGTATTTTACTCATTGCAGGTATGGATTAGATAAGTAATGAAATGTATATGTTGAAATACAAGCTCTAAAAACAGTGATGAAGTGAAGACAATCATTTCTATATTATTTTAAAAAGAGATAATTGTCTTCATTTCATTACAGAATATTAGAAAACAAGACATTGATAACTTTATTACTGTAGAAAATCTTCAGTATATACAAAATACTTGAGATTTGAATATTCAATGAGAACAAATATTAAGATAGTATCTATATAATAGTTCCAGTAGATAACTTCAAATAGATTTAATAAATCCCTAGGGAAATACGATGAACTAGAAGAAACCTGAGTGTATAGATTATAGATTGTGGTTATATTAATTATATTGATTTTTTAAAGGTGGCGGAATTGTCTGGAAAGGTATAATAGTTTACAAAACTGCTAATATAATATTTTTTAATGATTATTAAAATTAAACTAAGTAATAAATTTTATTATGAAAAATAATAAATATTCATTCTCACTGAGAAAAAAATTAGGAAAAAATATAAATATAAATAAAAAGTTTTTCTAAGGATGTTTATTATACAAAAATATGACTTAAAATAAGAAGATCAATAGATCAATAGAGCAATAGATCACACGAAATGGGAAAGGAGGGTGGCATGTGCGTAGCTTGATTAACTGATTACTGATTTACTGCTTTTTGATATACTGATTACTGATTTACTGCTTTAAAGTATTTAAAAATGCAAATTATTCGCGTTTACCTAAACGCATAAAATTTTTAAAAAAGAAAAGAAATAAAACTATTTAAAAGAAATAAAAATTAACTAGAGAGTAAAAACTCAAAGACATAAAGAATTAACCCTAGATGGCACATCTAAGCTCATGAATTCAGATGCATTAAAAATAAAAAAAATAAAAAAATATAAAAAAAAAGAAAAAGTGAAATTAAATTAAACGAAATTTAAGTTAAATTAATTTAAATGTAAATAAAATTGAAAAAATAAAATAAAATTAAAATAAATAAATAAAAATAACTTTTTAAAAATACAGAAGAAGCGGAAATGTATAGATTAAATGATGAACGGCTTAGGAATTCCAAAGACATGTCGGGCTACATTGACTTATATTATGAATATCTATATACCCTACCCTCTATTAAAATATGATATATATCATTATTATATATATAATATATTATTATATTATTATATTATAATTAATATATTATATGATTAATATATATTATATTAATTATATATATATATATACTTATTAATTTTAATATAAATATTGAAAAATATATATATATATTTACATTGTATTATATATATAAATTGAATATTTAATTTTATATTAATTATATATATATATATTAATATATATATATGTGTGTGTGTTGTCTAATCTGTAGTGTTGTGACCTCGAGTATTAATAAGTGAGCTATAATTATATATATATTATTATTAATTATTTAATATATATAATATATATAATTATTATATATATATTAATATATTATCATTATATATAATTAAGATATATATTATAATATATTATAATATACATATTAAATAATTAATATATATATAATATATATATATATATATATTATTATATATATTAATTATATAATATATACATATATACATATATATATATATATAATAAGACTTATCTACATAATAATTAATTTAATTATATTATAGTGTGTGGGTGTATGATTGATGTTGTTAGTGCTCATATATTAGGACTACTACTAATTAACCAATATTATATATATATATATAGTTTTATAAAAATTTATATTATATATATTATTAATAATATATATATATATATATTAATATATTATATTATTATAATATATATATATATATATATATATTATTATAAATATTAATATATATATTGATTATTACATATATATAATAATTTATTTTTAATATATATTGTGTTATGTGTTATATATATTGATGATACTCGTGTATGTTCACTAAATATAACCAGTAAATATATATATATTATTATTTGATATATATATATTAATTATATATTAAAATATATATAATAGTATAATAAGATATTAATATAAATATATAATATATATTATATATATATTATATATTAAGAATGACGGATATATATTGTGTGTATGTGTTTGTGTGTGTGTTATGTGGGTTTGTTCGTTTAGAGGTGAGTATAATTAATATCTTAATTTATAGTATATATAATATATTATAATATATATTAATATATTATATATATTAATATATATATATTAATATATTTAATAATATATTAATTCATATATATATATATATATAATATATATTTAACATAATGAGTATGTGTTTGATATATGATAGTTGGAAATGTGTAGAATTTTTGACTTATGTATGTATGTTACTGTGTGGATTGCTCTTTCAGATGGATAATTGATAAGCATCTTATATTTTCTGTTATGATAATTAGTGCTATTTTTTTCCCATCTCTAAAAATGCGGAGTTCTGCTTGAAGAGGATTCTTATGTACGTTGATAGTGTTTTTGTAAGCGCCGAACTTCATAGATAAATAATGAAAGTTAGGCCTATTGTATTTTATAGTCATGTTAAATTAAGTAAAGTAGGGTAATAAATTTAATCCAAAGTTTAATTGCAAATGACAATATCTCACTCTACTAAATTCAACTATATGCATATATGATGAATAAAAATTAAACTGTTCAAATTACGATGCGTTAGTAATACTCCAAAGATCTCTATACTCATAGTTTACAAGAATGCTATGGTATAAAAAAACGCGTCTGATTCGCAAAGGCTCTATAAGGGTACTCGTAGCTAATTCAGGCTCCGTCTAAGTGACTCTCGTTACGTCCGACAATAAAGTCTCGTAGTTAAAAAAATATTATATTATATATATATATATATATATCCATATATACTTATTATATAATAATATATTATCAAGCGCTTATAATACTAGAACTATTTCCACTCACTAGATAGGAAGTAATTCTTTGTGAGCAAAGTACACCTTAATCACATTGAGGACGGATGGTTAACTTTCAGAAATTCTCTCCCATCTATTGATAATGAATCTGACACCCTTTTTGTCTCTGTTCTAACACAATCTTCCATGGATTTACTCCAGTGTCAATCCGAGCTATCTAAGACTACCCGAACTTTTAATTTAAAGTAGTCTCATTATAGGAAGATATGAAATTATCTCTTCAATGCTTTTGAGGATATACATTCATCATCTCTGTAAGTTAATGAGGAAATCGGCGATAATTTGACTCAGTCACGAACGTTTTCTCTATGCGCTCTGCATTACATTGACCATCCTCTACTGTGTTCTCTCTCTTAACGTCATTCTTTTTTCAGTTGACTCTAAGTATCCCTGTCTATGCGCTAAATATTCGTTCATCATTAACAAATGCATTAGGCTTTCTGGACGTCGACACCCCTCCGTATTGATATATTTTTACCTCCCTGCACGTTGAAGTGCTCGTCTTGTTAAGTTGTGAGGCATTATTCTTGAGAGAGAGTATCTTAATACGAAGGTAAGATCTTTTTCTATCTCGGATGCTGCACTCCTTTTTCATGATGAAAGTTGTTAATACTAATCTGCGAAGAGAGATGACTTATCTAGGACAGGATTACTATTATTTGATTTCAATTCTTCGACTAATATTTCTCCAACTTTCGCTCGCGTTCCTCAAAATTACTTAGCTTATCGACAATGACTCACCTATAAATATAATTTGCTTTACAAATTTAATAAAATTGAGTGAACTGTATCAATCAAAGGAGATTTCTCATGCAAGACTAAACATTCGGAAGATGAAGAGATATTAGCTAGATGTTCAGGCTAGTATAATCACCTTCCGCTAATAACAGAAATCAATCTCAGAACTACAATGTCAACAAAATTTCTCTACCACTCATAAGAATAAAGTTACTCTCTCAAAGGTGAACTTTTCAATATAATCTACTGATAACCATCGTCAGAGAGCACATGAAGTAGACATAGACAGACATTTTGAGAATAGACACAATTAGTATACTTGTAATCTCATATAAATATAATATTTTTCAATATGAGTGTCGATATAACTGTATCCACCTGTCCGAATGAATAGTCCATTTATACATCTCTGATTATACACTTAATCACGCCAGAATATTTGTTAACTACTCACATAACCTCAATTAAAATTGTAAAATATTGTACTAACTCAGTATATATCAATTATAATCGCTGCATCATGTCAAAATACACAGACGCATAACTTTTGCTATGAATTAGGTCACCGATCTTATCATTACTAAATACTATACAACCCATACCAGCAGAGTGTGTCATTTTGTTATAAATGCATCATTAAAAATTGTACAAAAATGTTAATACATATTTTTGATATGGGAACACATTGGAGTTCTGTACACGTTTAACAACTAGTATATCACATCGATCGACCGTTGCATCCAATGAAAGTCCCAGCCTATATAAATTTTGCCGTTTCTTGACTGAATATCTCTCATGTATGTTTGATCAATGCGCAGGAAAATAGCTTTTCTCATGGATGCTTGCAGTTACATTTGAAAGAGATGATTATGTAACCTTACACGTGTCAGAGACTAGGCCTATGCTTGAATCTTTACTGTCCTTTAGAGTCTTAGACAATGAACTTTTTATAGATCAGTTGAAATGAAAATGGGCACTGACGACGAATTTCACTTCATTAGATAATTCGATAAAAGGACAATCAAGTTGACATACTGAGTGAGCTCTCAAATCTCTCAAACTAATACATCACTGTCTCATGCCCAATAATCTCCGAACTTATCACACTGCCATGAACGATGAATCGCATACGTTGAAGTGAACTTAACAATGTCTGAGGTCGACTTACTGTCTGTTGAGATAATGCTCTAAGCTCATCATTAATTTGATTTCGTTAATAAAGTCTGTAATTTACCAATACATCAAATCCAACGTGAGATCTCTCAATGATGAGTTACACAGACAGCCACTATGATGTGACAAATGTTCGAAAGTTCTGATACTAGCTTGAGTGATTGGAATCGTAGCTGATACTCATAGAAATTGAGTTTTTTGTGACTCCTAATTGACAATCCAATAACTTTTCTATTATTGTGATGGCAGAAGAATATCGTCCTCCGATAACAGTTTTCGCTTTATACTGACGAAATGTAATCTCTGTAACTCAGAGAGATATTAGTAAGAAAAAAATGAAAAACACCATCACTCTCACTGAACCTTTTCATTATAAATATAATACAGCTTAGGAGAGGTGCCGCTATACTCACGGATAACGTACTAGTTTAGCTTTGTATGCTTCATCTATACGTCGGAGATAGTTATATGAGCAGTTAACGTAGCTTTGTTTGCCTTTTCTGCAAGCCTTTTTCTTACACCTCCAACTAGGTCCTATAATTTAGATTTAACCACCAATTCATGAGTATTCTCTTATATAATGCTTTACTACAATTTGTGTTTCGTTATGTCTTAGTAAGAGGCTGTTGATCTAGACAGCTTCAGTCGGGTCTCTTTTCTAACTCCGCAATAGCTTTGCAATAGTTCTGCTTTTCATTCGAGCGTTATTTTAACAATTGCCAAGAACTCCATCTTTCATACGACTTATATATTTGTTAGTTAACCCTCCACTGACGTCTACTTGACATACATATTTATGTGCGCTTAGCCCTCCATTTGTTTCTTGTTCAGTCAATAAACGCAGTGTATCATCTGCATAAACTCGGAGAAACGGTCATTGTTTATATTTTCTCGAAAATTCGCATTTTGTAGAATATGATATACGTATCTTCATAATACAAATGTCACACATATGTAGAAGAGAATTCACAAGTGAAAAGTATCAACTAAGGCTGCTGATCCTATGCTGCTGTAATCGCCTATCACTCGATCTTATCTCCAGGTGTAACAATCATTCAATTGGCCGAAAAAAACTGTTCAATCAACTCTATTTTAGATAGTGTAGCTACTTCATTACATTTTACCTCTTCATATCTGGTAACATAACTCCCTTTCTATACAGATATGATTTTGCTAAACTTAGTCCTTTATGTTACTCATCATTACACTTGCTTATCTCGCTACTCTCTCGCCACTTTTTCGAACCGTGTCGCCTCGATTCTTCTTCGTAATTTTTGGATCTAACTATACATTATGCTGTCTATGTCTGTACCTGAGGTAAATTGTGCCGGAAATAGAACGAGCTAGTCAACATGGAAGCAATGTAGCCTACACATTCCTATGTCTATGTTTTCTCCGAAATCTTTTGAGGGATTATGAGTTCCTTCTGGAGAGAGCAGAATTGAGCGAGTATGGAACCACGAAAGTTGGATGTCCGTTTTATTTGTTTTGTAATTGTGAATTTTAGTGTATAATGCTTTACTGTGAGTAAATTTATATATTCATCAGATTTTTTATCATCTTCGTATAATTATGAAACTATATCTGCTTAGAAGTACTCATTTTACTTTAATACAAAGTACAAGTAAGTTTTATAATCTTACTTGGCAGATTATTTCTGAGCTTTATAGCTAAATGTTTGGTCATCGCTGCAAATCTTAGCATAAGTAACAAACATTAAATAAAATTTTACAATATAGTTTATAATGATATTTCTCCAGCTTAATACATGATAAATAATATACTATATATAATATATATATATATATTACTATATTATTATTATATATTATAATATATTAATTATATATTTAAATTAATTATCATAATATATTATAGTTAATTAAATAGTATACTAATATATATATATATATATATGAGAGAAAAAATAACTACTTAATAAATATATTAATATAACGCCTAGGGCCCTTAGTGGTGGAACTAATTTTTAATGAGTAAATTCGCACTTTTTACTATATTTTAACCTATATTACATAAATTATTTATATATTATTTTATAAAAATACATAAATAACTCAATTCGTATGAAACGTATTACTACTCGTATTAATTTATATTATATAAAAAACATTTTGCATGCAATAACCTATAAATATAATTTTGATATTACATTCAATATATTTTATTTCTTCTATTGGTTTTTCAAGTTATCAGATATATCTAACTACGAAGACTACATTAGCTTAATGTCTTATTTTTTCAAAAACTTTACCGTAATTATGAATTTTATCATGAATTAGATAAGTCCTTCTTATTAGTGGTTAAGTATTTACTTTTCTTATATTAGCGACATACACTATACAAGAGATATAAAGTAATTTAATAATATTTATACTCTCTGTAGGGAGGTGCAGTGTGGCACGAAAAAAAAAAAATCAAAACATCCTCTTTCCTCACGAGAAAATTAAATATATTTTAAAGGTTTATCAAAGTTAGACTTCAACTAGTGCTTTTACATTTATGAATATTTAAAAATTTTTAAATGTTACTATACATATATTTTAAAGAGTTATATAATCTATATTTATCATTAGAATTTCATGTAAGATGATTCAGACGTAGTGTATCGAGATAGCGGCTGAATGCGGGTCTTATACATTAGTCTTACATCTTACCGTCATATTAAATATTCTTTTAATTTCCATATTTTGCTTTAAAAGGTTATATATACGAAATTTACAAGCATCTGAAACAAGTGATCTAGAATGTTTTGAATTTATCAGATGATTATTAATAATGATTAAATACTGGTTATACTTATAAGTTATATATGGATATTAAATAACATCTAGTTCATTTTTACATTGTTATGTGCAAATGTATGATGACTGATATATGAACTAGTTCCAATCACATGTAATTTTTTCTACCTACCATCTAGCGTTAGATAGTATTATATTCATATTATATATATAATATATTATAATATTATAAAAATATGCTTATACATATCAAAAGTGGAAATTCATATATATATATATATAATATATATATTAAACTTTAATATATGTATAACAATTTAAGATATCATATATATATATATATATAGTATATATATATATATATATATATAATATTAATATATATAATATATATATATAATTTATTATATTATAATATTATATATATAGTAATATATGTATTAGTATAATATTATATATATTTAATATTAGAATCTAATGTATATTATAGGACTCTAATCCACGTACTCACAAAGAACAGAGGTATTAATAACTATGGCTTTAGACTATTCTTTACAAAATATCTATCACACAATTGTAACATTTCTAAACGACGCAGCTCAAAACTTCTTGGAAGGATCATACAATTTATCTTTCTAAACCACTAAATTCCAAAAGAACAAATTCGATAATGAGCAGAATAATTGGGATCAATTATTCGTAGTACCGGTTAAAAAATAAATAAAAATGAGAAAAAAAAATGAACACCATTATTAATCCTATTACATTATATAATAATTGTCCTAATAATTAAACATAACATAATTCAAGTCTATATTTGTTTAACAGATAATATTATTATTGTTGTTATTTAAAATATGAAAGATATAAGAATAAATAGAGTTACTGCCTAAAAGTGGGAAGAATTACAGATTAAGATGTCTGGCTTATAACCTTTCTTAGAATAGTTAATTATTAGGACCAAAGTTAGGAGAAAATAACGACGTTGAAATAGAGTCCACTATACTGTATAACTAAATCACCTAATGTAAGGAATATTATGTGTATTAGCTGAATAACAGTATTGCGAGGATATATATGGCGGTGACTCAAATAATTGCTAAGATTAGGGAGGATATGGTACCGCTAGAGAAAATTAAGCGATACTTTATAGAGTTGTGATATTTAGTATATAACTGTAGTTATAACTGAGGCAGACTACGAAGGTGTGATGCAAAGCGTATCACCTCGTGTTAAGCGTTTTACGCATGGTACTTAATGAGGAAGACCATCATCATACCATACGAATTTGTCGGCTTTATTAGTATTTATTATAAATATGGCTTCCTACTACCGTGCTATTCATATTATCTATCCAACACTATCTTGCCATATTAGATACGAAGAGCTTGTACTAGAGAGCTAGTATAATTATTATGGAGTAGTAATCTAGTTTTAAGTTGGGATTACGGTTAGCCTTTCGTAATGTGTCATCCGTTGAGGTACCATGGAAACAGATCCGTAATAAAAATAGAATAGCTAGGTATCGTTTAGCGTAAGATTGGAATTTTTTGATATGTCAATTGCCAGTACACACTTTTTCCATTAATTCGAAAGGGGCTGAAACCACATAATATATTGCATTGTTTCTACGGGATTGGAGCAGTCGTATAGACATATCTGGTTAGTAAATTACTAGCGGATACGAGTTGTAGCATATGGCATTTGAACGAAAGTTATTAAGTCGCTTTGTACGTACTAATCTAGAGTCATATAATTCTGTGAACTATAAATAAGAATTAGTTAACGTAAATTTAATATTCCTTGTCTAAGGATCAAGATATTCGCGATAAGTGCTCATATATCAAATATTAAGCAATTATCCTGCCGTAAGAAATTAATAGGTCAATGAGGTTGAAGAGTGCGTATCACTATAGGTATCAGGATGCGTTGGCTTATGACTAAAGTGAAATAGCAAGCATCAAGTATGA
>JABUQX010121010.1:5000-7500 GCA_015478945.1 Trachelipus rathkii
AACGGTACAACTGCCGATTTTACCCTCGTAAGGCTAAGCTCTTCCCCCAAACTTGCCCTTAATTCCACCTTAAGACGATTTTCAGATCTATTCCTACCTTCTCACTCTCATCTTTTTTATGTCTAACATTGTAATTTCTTCTAAAGATGTCTCTCTCTCTCTTTAAGTTTTATATTAAAACGACGTAGGATTTTACTACTTATCCCTCTTTGTGGTCCTTTAACTTGGGTTGGCATCCGAGCTTGTTCCTGCTCTGGTAACTATTTGCCCCTGTTTATCTTCTTAGACTTCCTTTCTACTTGAACATAGTTCATTCAGCTGTGACATAAATGGAGGAATCCTTTTAACCCTTAAGCTATCCTTATTTTACTTACTTTTCATTTCTAAAAGTTTTCGAAATTTATCCTTAACAGAAAGAAATTGAAAACTTCTAATGCTTCCAATTTTAATTTCTGATCGCTAGTATTGCTTTCGTAAGGAAACGTTCTACTGATACATTTATTCCCTTCGCTCTGATTTCTTGTCCTCATCCATTTGGGCATTTCGGCGAATCTTTGCTGGTTGAAACTGATATATCAAAGCTATCGATAAAGTTTGGCAATAAGATTTTTGTTTTTTAACTTTCCTCCTTCAATTTCTTTCCTTTTCTTTGTGGCCTCTCTCTGATTTCCTTTCCGGTCGCTCTCTATGGCAGCAGTTGTAGAGGGTCACCGTTCATCCTTTAAATCTATAAATAGTGGTGTTCTTCAGGGTTCTGATCTATCTCCAACTCTCTTTCTACTTTTAATTAATAACCTTCTCTTTAGTGCCTCTTCAACACATCCACCATTGTCCGAACGAACTCCACATTTGATACTTCCTTCCATATTGAAAGACGTCCTCCAAACTTCTTGCGCTTAGAAGGGCACTCTTAGAGCAATTAGTCTCTGATCTTTTTCGAATTTCTAATTGGTGCATTGAAAATAAGGTTGTTTTCAATGCCTCCAAAACTCAGTTCCTTCCTCTTTTTTCTAGACATAATTTTCCACTCAATTACAACATCTTCTAAAGCGCGCAACTCAAATATTTGTCTGTCATTACTGTTTAATATTTTAAAATGAAATAAATTAAATTCCTTTATTTTTGAAAATGAATTCCAATAAAATAATATAATAATTATTATAATCTTCATAAGAATAATATCAAATACAAAAATTAACATTAAGGTGTCTTACTTTATGGCAGCAATTGGAAAGGAATTAAATTGGGCCTATTTTTTAGTTTATAAAAAATAAGGAATAAATAATAAAATAAATAATAAAGTAAATAATACTGAAAGGTAGAAATAATAGATTAATTCAAAATTCAAAAATACTGTAAATTGAAGTTTTAAAAAGTAAAACTTGATTCTATGAATAACGAAATACTTTGAATCACTAAAATTAAATACTCTGCAAACATATTTAATAATTAAAGTCGCACTTACGAAATGATTAAATAACAGTAATAAGGAAAATAAAACTCTTCAAAGTGTGAAAATTTTATTTTAAAGTAAATTTAATTTATTGACCAGAAAAACGGCAATGCCCATTTCAGAGATGCTCATGATTACCATTCTCTTAATTGATCCAAGAAAGAATAAATCATGAGGATTCTTTGATGATTTCTTTTAAATTAGCAACGCTTCCTTTCTGGTACACAGAAATCACAAATAGATGACTATTCCAAATTTTCCAGTACAAAATAGTATCTGCAAGTGTTATTTTATGTTGTGCAATCATTTTATGTTTTAAATCTGCTGAGATCTTTCAAAATCAATTTTTATTAGACTAACATTTATCGTCATAAGTTAAATTTTTTCAATAAGAAAATAATTTGTTATTAAAGAACAATTTATATCATACAATGCTTGATTGGGAGTTTTCTCGCGACTCCAAAGATAAAATTATACCTTTTTTATCAACAACCATATTCCACTCTGCAACAGGAGTTCATAATAAAAATGGTAATCATACTCAGGCTCTTCGATCGAATTAACAATATGCGACAAGTAAATTTTAAAGTAAAAATTATTTATACTAACTCCCCAGACATTCTGTCCATTTTTAAAAATAAATATTGGCACGAGGCCATTACCAGAGTGCTGAAGAAGAATACGAAAAGAACTTTGGTAGGAATATTTTTCGAGTTGTTTTAATACTTAATTCAAATAGTAAAATTCAAGAAATCTCTAGCGGCACAGTTATCAAAAATTAATATGCAATCTGATGGGACTTTGTATGATGCGTTCAAGATCAAACTGAATATTAGTTCTTGCTAACCATGTACTGACTTTGGGTCTTTTTTTGAAAATGGGCTAGTTGGCCAAACTATATCGACAAATTTCTACAATTCTCACCTTAATACTATTAAGAGGCAATTCGTTTTTGATAGAATTCTTTCTCTTTATCTAAAAATTTTTGCGTCTTGCACTGGTAGACCTAATAAACTATGTTCTCCTGACGGCGATTCAATATGCGAT
>JABUQX010121011.1:5000-7500 GCA_015478945.1 Trachelipus rathkii
TATATATATATATATATATATATATATATATATATATATATATATATATATATATATATATATATATATATATATATATATATATATATATACTGCATAAATATTATGATAGTAATGAAGGAATGGTGATAGATTGATAGAGAATGAAAGAGAGTGGAGGGTGTCCTGCTTATTGTACGCTGAATATTTTGTTATGCGTGGCAAATCTGAAGAGAGTTTGAGAGTATTGGTAGAGGGTTTAACAGTGATTGTAAAAGGGGGATAGAAAGTAAATGTAGGACAAAATAAGGTGATGGTAGTGAGTGAGTAGAGTCCGCTGTGTGAAATCATGTTGGATGGTGAGAAATTAGAACAAGTATCTGAGTTTAAATATTTATGCTATATGGATGAAAAAAGAACGGATGATGCAGAGTGTGTGGTGGAGATTTGTGAATGTTAGGTGTAAGCTTTGCAATTAAATCCTTGATGAATATAAAGGGACTAAGTCCTGAGTACACTAGGGTTTTGCATGAGGGTATATTGTTACTGATACTAAAGCACAGTAGTGAAACTATTCCGTGAAATGAGAAGCATAGACCTGGAAGATACACAATCTAGTTAAGACTGATATTAGGAACATGTTTGTGTGAGAAAATTAATAAAAATAGAAATGAACGTGTTAGGAAGTAGCGTGTTATGAGTAAAGTCGTAAGTGAGAGAAAGAAAGTGCATTGAGATGGCTTGGCTCATATGGAAAGTATGGATGATAGTCGGTTGGTTAAGCGGAGGTAATGTGAGCTTTGAAAGGAAGACGAGAAGAAAGGTGCATAATAGGAATGAATGGCGGGGTTTTGTGAGGGGCATTGTTATGGTCCTGGCACAAGGAATGAACCCTACATTGACGAGATACCACAGTGAGGGTCCACGCAGTCTTGTGAAGCCCTAGGGTGGATTTTTTTTTTACTCAACGATCAGAATACGAACGGATGATGCAGAGTGTAGTAGGAAATTTGTGAATGGTTAGGAAGGTGGCTTTTGCAATTAAATCCTTGATAAAACAGAGGGACTATATATATATATTAAACCTTGAGTAAGTTAGGGTTTTTGTATGAGGTATCTGTTATCGGTGTTAATGCAAAAGTATTGAAACTATTCCGTGAAATAAAGCTATAGACCTAAGATACAATCTGTTAAGACTGATAATCTTAGGAACATGTTGTGTGTGAGTAGAATTGATAAAAATATAATGAATGTGTTAGAGAGTACTGTGGTGCAAATAAAGTCCGTCAAAGTAGAGAGAATAAAAAAAGTGCATTAGATGGCGTTGCTCATATGGAAAGGATGGATGATAGTCCGTTGGTTAAGCGAATGTATAGTGGAGTGTGGCTGAGGCCGGTTGGGAGATCGAAGAGAAGAAAGTGGATTGAGTCAGTAAAGGAATGTCTGAAGGAAAGGAATGTGAGTTGGCAGAGGCGAGAAGAAAGGTGCATAATAGGATTGAATGGCGGGGTTTTGTGGGGGGGTTGTGGGCCTGGCCCAGGCAATGAACCCTACATTGCGAGATACCACAGTGAGGGTCCATCGCAGTCTTGTGAAGCCCTAGGGAGGATTTCTTTTAACTGCGGCGAGCTCTCACTTAAGAGTATTGAGGGGATGGTAAGAAGGGAGGGCATTCTACTTTTCAATTATGTCATGCTATTCAAATTAATTATCCTATTTCCGTGCATATTACGCACCCTACCCCACATATGTGGGATGTGAATTGAAGATAAGGAAAGATATATATATATATATATATATATATATATATATATATATATATATATATATATATATATATATATATATATATATATATATATATATTTTTTTAACTACACAGAACGAGAGGTCGGAAACAAAAAAAAATTTCACAGGTAGCCTCTATGATACATAAATAGATGTTCTAGGGGTGAAATGAAATTTTTTCTATTTTTTTCTATGTTCTAAGTCAAATGAGGATAGGTTAGGTTAGGTTAGGTTAAAGTTAGGATTAGGTAAGGTTATGTTAGGTTAGGTCAGGTCAAGGTCACCTAGGAAAAAAATTTAATTTCACCCCTAGAACGTCTATACTAATGTTTACTAACTTTAAAACACTACTTATGGACACATCTGATAAAAAATACAATAATATTTGAAAAACAAATACATATCTATTTTTATTTTATTTTTCATAACGTATATAATTGCCCATATAATATAAATTTTCTAAAACATTTAAAGCTGACATATTGGAGAATCGAGTATTTATTTGAGTAGTAATATTATCTAAGACAGAATAATAATTCATTTTATAATGACAAAGTAGTCCGTTTCAAAATTGACAAAATAAATTTTAATTTCCATTTTAATTTCAATTTTCGCACCTTAAAATGCTTTTTTTTATTTATATTTTCGTTTGATATACACTACATTTACTAATTTACCCTATTAGCGTGTAGCCGTTAAAGTAACTTTAACCATATATATATATATATATATA
>JABUQX010121011.1:22500-30000 GCA_015478945.1 Trachelipus rathkii
ATATATATATATATATATATAAGGGGAAATCTGCATGGAATAATGGATAGGATGGTGCTTTTCGTAACTGATGTCGTTGTGGTGGAGTGGCCTTCGAAAATAAGCATAACATTTGGCAGTAAATGAAGAGGTGTAGTGAATGTGTGTGTGGATTTGATGGTGCAAGAAGCTAATATGTATTTTGGAGATGAGGTCATTGGTAAGGAGGAGGCAATGGTAGAGCGAGAAAGTAGAAGAATGGTAAAATCTGCAGGTATAGATGAAAATACTGGTGAAAAATGATCAAGAATGGAGACGAGATGGTGATTGATTGGATTTGGAAGTTTGTGTAACAAGCGTTTATGGGGGGTATAGTTTCGAGGGATTGAAGGAGTAATAGTACCTTTATAAGGGTAAGGGAGATAAAAGGAACTGTAAAATTATAGGGGAATTAGGTTTATTGAGTATAGTAGGGAAGATATATACCGGTATTTTGGTCGAAAGAGTACGTCGAGTGACTGAAGAACTGATTGTGAAGAACAAGGTGCATTTAGAAGTGGTTAAGGATGTGTGGATCAAATCTTACATTGAAACAAAATGATTGAGAAAATGAGGGAGAAGAAAAATAAATTGTATTTAGGTTTTTTTGGATTTGCAAACAGGGTATGAATATGATTAATAGGGAAATTCTGTGGAAGGTGTTATTGATATATGGTGTTTGGTGGTAGGGGTTCCTGAATGGAATCAAAAGTTGTATGTATGTATGTATGTATGTATGTATGTATGTATGTATGTATGTATGTATGTATGTATTGTGGGAACACTTCGAAAATCTGCATAACATTGGAGTAAAACTGAAAGAGGTGAATAGTGAATGTGGGGGGTATGATGGTGGCAAGAGAATAGGTATTTTGGAATATGAGGTCATTAGTAAGGAGGAGGTAATGGGTAGAGTGAAAAAGTTGAAAAATGGTAAATTCTGCAGGTATAGAATGAAATTACCGGTGAAAATGGTCCAAGAATGAGAGGCGAAGATGGTGATTGATTGGATTTGGAAGTTGTGTAACAAAGCATTTATGGAGGGTATAGTTTCGAGGGATTGGAGGAGAGCAGTAATAGTACCCTTAGATAACGGTAACTGAAGAATTTATGGGAATTACGTTTATTAAGTGTAGTAAGGGAAGATATTACAGGTTATTTTGGTCCGAGAAGAGTGCGTCGAGTGACTGAAGGAATGATTTGTGAAGAACAAAGTGTGTTTAGAAGTGGTAGAAGATGGGATGTGTAAATCAAATCTTTACATTGAAACAAATGATTGAGAAAATGAGGGAGATAGATAAAAGTATTTAGGTTTTTTGGATTTGCAACAGGCATATGATATGATTAATAGGTATTGAAATATGGTGTTGATGGTAAGCTTCTGAATAGAATCAAAAGTATGTATGACGAATATGAACGGCGTGTGTAAGATGAAACTGTCATTGAAAGTGAATTGTTTTAATATTATTGCGGAGTGAGGCCGGGATGGCAGTGGGCGTAAATAACGCCCCTCCCCAGGCCCCGCGGGTGTCCGGGGGGGGCGCAGGAGCCGAGAGGGCGCACGGCGGGTAAGAGGGATGAGCACTTTTTCGATGAAAACTCCATTAAACTTTGTATTTAGCAACTCTCTCTCTTTCTCTCTCTCTCTCTCTCTCTCTCTCTCTCTCCCTCTCTCCCTCTTCCCTCTCTCTCTCTCTATTCTCTCTCTCCCCTCTCTATCTCTCTCTCTCTCTCTTCTCTCCTCTCTAATCTCTCTCTCTCTCTCTTCTCTCTCTTTTCTCTCTCTCTCTCTCTCCTTCTATTCTCTCTCTCATCTCTCCCTCTCCTCTCTCCTCTTCACACTCCTCTCCTCTCTCTCACTCTCTCCTCTTCTCTCTCTCTCTCTCTCTCTCTCTCCTCTCTCTCATATATATAGTATATATTATATATATAATTATAATCTATATATATATATATATATAATATATATATATATAATATATATATATATATATACGAAATTTTAAACCAGATATGATTGATACCAAATCTGAAACTTTCAAAATTTATTGATTTGTTTTCCAGGTATGACCCGCTTCTTAAAAGTCACCTGGAGAATGAGAAAAGCAGAACAAAATATATGAGTGCTCCTATTCAGAATGAACTCGTTAGTTTGGCTTCACAACATGTGCTCCGTGACATAATAAGTGAAACTCAAGATGCGCCCTTTTTTTCTCTTATTTTAGATACGACCCAAGATATTTCTAAAACTGACCAACTGTCAGTAGTAATAAGATATGTCTGCATCAATTACGATGAAAAGAAGCTTCAAATTAATGAGTCATTCCTGGGGTTTCTCCCTATATTAATCAAAAGGCCGAAGGTTTAGAAAGTGAAGTGTGTAAGTTTTTGGAAAGCAATAATTTTTCAATTAAAAAGTGCAGAGGGCAGGGCTATGATGGTGCTGCTGTTATGAGTGGGAAGTACATTGGACAGCAGACCAAAATCAAGCGAAAGTCGCCTAATGCAGAGTATGTGCATTGTGCAAATCACAACCTTAACTTAGTCTTGAATGATTCTGTAAAGGAGATTACAGAAATGATTGTTTTTTATGATGTGATTAATGAGATATATGGGTATTTCAGTCAGAGTCTTCCAAGATGGCAATCACTGAAGAAATTTCTTCAGAAACCTGCATGGTCAACAAAACTGTTAAAAGACTGTGCCAACTGAGGTTCTTCGAGGTTCGATTGCTTGTTGGTAGTTAAAGTTAATTTCATTTATATTTGAATTGTTTATCAAATCATGCCCTAACGTTCAACCAAGAGCTCTGAAGTAAGTTAAGGCGACAGCATTAAAGAAGACCAATGTCTACTTTTTCACTTCATTTTAATGGCTTGACGTTTCAAAGCAAATTTTGGAAAGTATTAACATACTTCTAAAACACTCCAAAAATCAGACATATCCCTGGATGAAGCTTCCACTCTTTTAGAAAGGTGTGTCACCAAACTAAACCAGTTGCGGGGAGAGTTTTACAAGCTAGTGGAAGAGGCCCAGGAAATTGCAAGCTGGCAAAGTGAGACTTCATTGCCTACTAAACGCAAAAGCAAAGTGACAAGCTTCTTTGATGAGCTTTCTAAAGATGTTGACTTCATTGATCCTTTGCACAATTTTAGGGTGAGGGTTTTTTACAGAGCCATTGATAAACTAATAGGCCAAGTGAATCGGAGGTACCAGAGTATGAGGAAGGTAAAACAGATGTTTTGCTTTTTGAGCCCTACAGCCCTTACAGAACAAACAGATAAAGAGCTCATGGAGTCTGCTGACAAGTTTTACAAAAAATATGAAGCCGACGTGACAAGTTCTTTAGTTACGGAAATTGTCTGCTTCAGAAATGTTGTGGCAAGTGAAATAAAGAAAAGAAAAACGACAAAAATAATACAAGTTGCAGAATATTTGTTGATTGAAAATATGTTGTCTTGTAGTGTGTACACTACAGAAGTGTGTACAGCTTTTATAATGTTTCTGACACTCCCAGTAACTTCATCATCTGCTGAGAGATCTTTTTTAAAATTAAAACTAATAAAAAGTTATTTGAGAAGTACCATGACGACCGTAAGGTTAAGTGAATTGCCTGTACTTAGAGAAATTAGTGCGAACATTTTGTGATGCAAAGAGACGAAGGGGATTAATGATCATTTAGAAGACTATTAATGTCAAAGTTAAAAAGTAATGACAAATGTTGTATTGTTTATTTGTAAGTTTTTGCTTTACTTTACCAATAACAGTAATGTAAAAGTGTTTTAAAAATGCACATCTCTTTTATATATATATATATATATATATATATATATATATATATATATATATATATACTATATATATATTATATATATATATATATATATATATATTATATATATATATATTATATAATATATATATATATATATATATATATATATATATATATATATATTATATATATATATATACTATTATATATATATAAACCTTTTTTTCATTGTAATACACTCTGGCTCTTTTGTAATGGCTAATGTGAATTTTTTTTGATATGAACAAGAAAAAACTTTTTTGTCATTTCAAGTTCCTAAAAACTCTATCCACCCCGTCCATGACTAAAGGGGGCGCACAAAATAAGTCGCGGGGGGGCGCAATTGACCTTAGTTACGCCACTGCCGGATGTGTTGTCTTCTTGGTTCAATTCAATTTATATATGGATGGGGTTATGAAAGGATTAGAGGTGGGGGTGGTGAGAGATGTTGTTAGGAATGATGGAGAATGGAGAATGGAGAGTTTCTTACCTTTTTATAATATGCGGATGATTTGGTTTTGTTCGGTGAATCTGAAGAGAAAGTTTTGAGAGGATTGGTAGAGAGATTTGGCAGGGTGTGTAAAGATGTTTGAGTAACGTATATTAGAGTAGGTTATGGTTGTTGAGTGAGGAACAGTTCTGGTGCGAGTTATGTTAAATGGTGAGCAGCTGGAACAGATGTCTCTGATTTTAAATATTTAGTATATATGTTGGATGAAAAGGAAACGGATGATGCAGAGTGTAAGAGGAGAGTGTGAAATGGCAGGAAGGTGGCTGGTTCAATCAAATGTTGGTGGATGTAAAGGGACTTAAGTCTTGAAGTGCGCTTTGGTCTACATGAGGGTATGTTTTTTTAATAATAATGATAAGATGAAAATTTAATATACACAAACCTGTAAAATTAACCTAAGGTACCGTAATTATGTCATAGTCAAAGCTAAAAGTAACGGGTAACGGCACTTCGTTACTTTTCATTTCAAAGAAACGGAATAACGATAACGGAACAACTTTTTTGAGTAACGATGCCCACCTATAACGGAAACTACTTTTTGAGTAACGAGCCCACTCTGTATGTATATATATATATATTATATATATATATATTAATATATATATATATATATATATATATATATATATATTATATTAATTATATATATATATAATATATATTATTATATATATATAATATATATATATATATATATATTTAGGGATGGGCCGGATAGTGAATTAGCCGGAATAGCCGGATACCGGATATCGGCTGGAAGCTAACCGGATATCGGATAGTGAATAGTGAATTAGCCGGATACCGGATATCCGGCAGTCTGTTATATAGCGTCGGGCTATAAAAAAAAAAAAAAAATTTCTCATCGTGGTAGTACTACAAGTTTTATTTAGATTATCTTTAATTCTAGAAGTTTTTTATTTTTTAAAAAATATAATAAATTAGTGAATAAAATGTCCTTAAATAATATTTTAACATTTGAAAAATGTGATTTTTTTTTTTAACTTTGTTTTAAATGAAAAGTTATGGACAGATTTTAATTATATATTTTTTTAGTGTATACAGTTGAGTATGTTAGCTTTAAACTGGCAACGTAAATTTTTGTTCCAAACAGTGCATAGTGGTTAAATCGCTGGGCCTAACTTGGCCCGATTCACCCCCCCCCCATAAAAATTGATGATGGGGTGAATTGGGCCACCATTGTTATTCTTATTTTATATGAGGAAGTCGCTCGTCCACACTTGCAGACTTGATGAACGACTTGACGAACAACTTTTATAAAAGAAAACGAATTTTTAAAAGAAAATGAATTTATATGGAAAACTATTATTATATTTTCTTCACAATGGCTATTCATAAAAATCATAATAAGGCCTATTTTATTTATATATTGAAATTTTAATTCCCTACAACTAATTTTAATATAATAAACAATTTTTTTATATTAAGTAAACTTAAAATATAAAATTGAATTTATACATAAAAGAGGAATTTAAAAAGATGGCCCAATTCACCCCCAATGGTGGTCCGATTCACCCCTTCAAGGTGAGTCTAAATGAGCTTTATTTAAACTTTAATAAAACTATGATTATTAGAATTACATTATTATTTTTTTGTGCTTATGACCTACTATAGGGCCTTGATTTTCAGAAAAAAAAAAAATCAAAAAGTTTTTTAGGGGAAAAGTGGGGGAGACGAAGTTATACCTAAAGTGTCCAACGTCAACCCCGCCGACGCTTACCGGATTATGGGATTATACTATATAATATATATATATATATATAATATATATATATATTATATATATATTATATATATATATAGATTATTATATATATATATATTTATAATATATATATATAGATTATATTATATATATATATATATTTATATATAGGGACCGACCGGGGCGGGAATTTTGCCGGGGCCGGGGCTGCTCTAATTTAGCCGGGGCCGGGGTTAGCTAAAATTAGAAATGTAAGTCAAAAACACTGAAAGTCTTAAAACTTAGGATGAAATTAATATATTTCATAATTAATAATTTTAATTATAAAAAGGAATACATTTGACTAATTATTAAATAAATATTTTCGAAAAAAAAAATTTTTAGAAAATAATTGATTTTCTAGATAATCAGTTTAAATATATATAAAAAATAATTTATATAATATATATATTTATAAAAATATAAAATATATATATATATATATATATATATATATATATATATATATATATATATATATATATATATAATAGGTTTATACGTATAGAAGATAAAATATATAATATATATATATATATATACTATAATATATATATATAGATATATATATATTATATGGCTATTTCATAAAGATGTTGACTCCAGGAACGAAAACAAATAAAATGTAACGTAATTATGATTTTGAGGTTATACATTAGTAAAATATGGATTTTCAAAATGTTAATTTAATAATATTAACAAAAAATTAAAAAGAAATTGAACATATATTTTTTTGTGCTTCACACCTATAGTCTTATAAAAATGAGTAGCTTAGGCCGTGCTTAGGCTATTTATTTCAGTTTAAATTTGATGAATGTATACGTAAAATTGTAGAAACACCTTGACAATAATAAATTGATATTTGATATTTTTTATATATTTATGTTTTGATTCCGGGGTGGGGGCCTTCGGCCCCACCCCCTCTTATATCATCCCCCCCGCCCCCGCAGAGCGGGGTGCCCCGCTCGCAAGCTCGCGGGTCCGGGGGGGAGTTTTTTTTAAAATAAAAATACCCATAAATTATAATAATAATCGAATATCAAATAATAAAAATGAAAGAACTTAGAAAAAAAATTAAATTCCTATTAAATAATAATAATAATAATAATAATAATAATAATAATAATAATAATAATAATAAATAATAATAATAATAATATAACTAATAATAATAATAAAAATCTTTGTTAATTTCTTAAAAAATTAAAATGCAAATAACTCTAATAAATAATAGAAATTGCAGAAATAAAGAAAAGGCCCGAAATTCGTTGTTTTTCTTATCGAAAATTTTCCCCGTATAAACGGAGTCAACATCTTATAAATGTCCTATATATATATATATATATATATCTGTTTCGTACCATGAATATTATATAGGCAATTATATATATTTTA
>JABUQX010121012.1:0-2500 GCA_015478945.1 Trachelipus rathkii
TATATATATATATATATATATATATATATATATATATATATATATATACTATATATATATATATATATATATATATATATATATATATATATATATATATATATATATTTTTTTTTTTTTATTTTTTTTTTATATATACAGTATATATATATATATATATATATATTATATATATATATATATATTATGTATATATATTATTGTATGAGATATATAAGACAGACTTTATAATATATATTTATATCTATTTTATATAATATTAAATTATTTTCCTTTAATTTGGTGTTCATCTCATAGCTCAAAAACGAAGATTTAGGTTCTTCACTAAGTATGTTGCGGTTGTGTTATGGAACTAATGAAATTTAGATGATCCAAAAATCTAGTTGATGAATGCTACATCTGCATCATTAGAAATAATAAGGAGCAACACAAAAAAAAAAAATATAAATAACAGTATATCTCAGTATACTCTCATTAATACTACATGTTGCAAAAGGAGATTAGCTTTGACATCCCCTTCTCCAAAATCAACGTTGGCAGGACATAAATATATGAGTTTGGAAGAGATGGAATCTACAGTCATAATGAACCTGAAAATACCAGAGTTGTTCATACAAGGCGATCTCAATAATTTGGCGATGGAACAGAACGTAAATTAAAGATGCAGCGTAAGTTCTTGAATCCAACTGTAATCGAAAATATATTTGGAAGTAGCAACCTTTTTTTTTCTTTTTTTTCCTTATTTTTTCTTTTTTTTATTTATTTTTTTTTATGAATAACGAAAATTTATTTGCTGTAATATTCCAAACATGATAACTATTTTCAAATTGAGTACAATCCGCTTAAATTCAGAATCTTCATTGATTCCTAAGAGAAAAAGTACAACTTCATTCCAGTAGCTAAACTAAGGAACATATATGAATAAGTTTAGAAACGTTTTGATAGTGTCAAGTGTGAAAGCTACAACTGGCGAGCAAGAAGAGATTTCAAAACTAAAGACATACTTTTTTGATTAGCAGACATGATAAACAAAAATGCCTTTTTGTGTTTGTGGGTCCGAGTGTGTTATAGTAAGTGGTACAGCAGAGATTAAAGACAAGCAGCACTAGGTGCTAAAATCCGGTAAAAAAGTAGAATCTGGATTAAAAAACATTTTGCATGACCTCTTGGTAGAATCTCAAAAGAACTGCATCTATCTTGCTAGAACAGAGGATCCGATAAAAAGGTGGAGCCGGAGTGGAAGCCAAAACTAAAGCCTAACCCGAACCCGATCTCAAAAAAAAAAAATTCATTTGCTTACCATAAAATATATTTAGTATTTGCAATTGTACGTGAAAATCAGCAGAGTTAGGACAAGCCTCCATTTTTCATCATACTTCCAAATCATCAATTCTAGAATATATTAATCTAGAATTAATGATTTTTAAATGTAAATGGAGCAGGAACTCTAACAATGGAAACCTGGAGCTTAAACCGGAGCCGCAGTCTGGTTAAAATGATGGAGCGGCAACCACAGTCTCTCACTCCCTCCAATATTAATGAAAGTTTTAAAGCGTCAACCTGGAAAAGTGAGAAACACCTAAAGTGTCTCTCCTCAACAGCCAATGGTAGCAAAATGAAAACCTCTGAGAATTATCAAAATATCCTTACCTTACAACAAAATAAAATTCAAACAGAGAACTTGACTGGTGGAAAACTTTATAGAGAATGAAAACATGTATAATTAATGTATTAGAAAATAAAAGATAGATTTTATAATTTGACATAAAATCCCGTGAAAGAAAGGAAAGAATGTTAACCGAAAACAAAATGTATATTTTCGACCATTTATGTTGGTCCACGGTTCAGAATCTTTTTTAGAAACTGAATATCTCATATTAAAAGTAAGGAATGCTTTCTTAAAACTAGGACTTAAAATGAATAACAGTGTCAATCTTTGTCAATGTCAGATAATTCATCAGTTTCAGGAATTCTTTCTTGTGTGTGTGTTTTTTTTTTTTTTTTTTTTTTTGTCAAGAGAAGATGAAGAAGCCAACATTGATAGGCAATGGGACTAATTGGAGCAAACAAAAGCGATTGAAAAATGGCACTCTGTCAATAAACCCTTCTTCAACTCAAAAATTTTACGTAAAAATACAAATTAGAATTTCATACGGCATTTAATGTCATAAAAATCAACCGAAAATTAATGTTAGCAGTTACGGAGGCAATTCCTTATTATCCTAAATTTTTGCAAGATGTTGCTTACGAAGTTGCAGCTTTGCATCCCACTCAAGTAGTGTTGAGAGCTTATTTTCGGATTTAAAGATAATAAAATTGAATTTATGGGCATCGTTAAAGGAGGATTTTATTGAAGCAATTTTATTTTTAAGGAACAACTGTTTTGAATAAAATTATATTACATATGTTCATATGTTCATATAGTTCAAAGGGGAATTATTTTAAAAATTAAGAAGAAAGTATATAACACTTCTAATTTAATTCACTTTTTTTACATTTT
>JABUQX010121012.1:10000-19787 GCA_015478945.1 Trachelipus rathkii
CCCTCCTTAGAATTTTCCGCTGATTCCGAATATGTAATTTGTTTTACTTTTAAATATATTCTTAAAGATTTATTGATATTAATATTTAAGGCCATATACTATTATATATATATATATATATATATATATATATATATATATATATATATATATATATATATATATATATATATATATATATATATATATAATATATATTATATTTATATATATATATTATATATATATATATATATATATATATATATATACTATATATTTATATATTTGAACGTTTGTAAATATTTAGAGGTAAGTAAGGCCTTAAATAAATTTAGTAGATCTTGAATAAAAATATATAACAATTAATTTTAATAAATAGTAGTTAAGCACAAATTTTCGTTCTTTACAAAAGAACCTCTTTCAGGTGCATATATGTATAGACTAAGAAAAATTAATTAATAAAAATAAAATATAATACAAAATATTTCATAAGATGCGAGATTTTATCATTTTAAAATAGTTGGAGGAGTTCATAATTAAGTTTTGTATGGGATCTATTGGTATTTCACCTGTTTGTCTGTTGAAGTTAATAGAATTGTTAATACAAAAAGATTCAAGTAGTTTACGTTTTTGTAAGTTTTGAACGTGTTGTATGGGGGTCATGGAATCGATGTCAATGGTATGATTGAGAGTGGAGCGATGAAATGTGAGGGCGGAGTTTAGATTGTCATTAATTAGGTCTTGTTTATGTTGGTATAGACGTCTGGAGAAAACATTTGTTTCTCCTATGTAAATGGAGTTGCAATGTAAGCAGGGAATTTTGTAAACACATTGAGAAATATCACTAGAAGAGAGAGTGTGGGGTTTTAGTTTTCTATTGAGGGTTGAGGTGTTCGAAGTGGTAAAATGAAGATTGTTGGGGAGAATATTTTTAAGATGTTTTAGTGGAAATTGAGGAATGGGCAGGTAAGAATTGTAGGTTTTAGTATGTGGAGTGTGGGGATTGTAGAATTTTTGGATAGCAAGTTTTAGAGCTTTGGAAATAATGTGATTAGGATAGGAAAGTTTTTGGAAAGTGGTGAACAGAAATTGTTGTTCAGTTTCTAGAAAAGGGGGAGAGCAAATACGTAAAGCACGAAGGAATAAAGAGGAGAGAACACCTATTTTGCAACTATAGGAGTGGGAGGAATACCAGTGGATGTAGTTGGGGTTAGAGGTAGGTTTTCTATAGACTGAATATTGTAAGCGAGAAGAATTAGGCCAGGTGATTAAAGTGTCTAAAAATGGCAGAGAGTTATTATGAGAGTATTCTATAGTGAATTTGATATTTGGATTGACATTGTTGATGAAATCAAGAATTTGTTGAGGGTCAACACGTTCAAAACTTACAAAAACGTAAACTACTTGAATCTTTTTGTATTAACAATTCTATTAACTTCAACAGACAAACAGGTGAAATACCAATAGATCCCATACAAAACTTAATTATGAACTCCTCCAACTATTTTAAAATGATAAAATCTCGCATCTTATGAAATATTTTGTATTATATTTTATTTTTATTAATTAATTTTTCTTAGTCTATACATATATGCACCTGAAAGAGGTTCTTTTGTAAAGAACGAAAATTTGTGCTTAACTACTATTTATTAAAATTAATTGTTATATATTTTTATTCAAGATCTACTACATTTATTTAAGGCCTTACTTACCTCTAAATATTTACAAACGTTCAAAGTTTTAATTATATCTACATATAGAAATGGCCGGTATTAATTTCAACCTTCTCAACTATGACCTAAAGAAAAAATACTTTGCATATAGTGAGCAAATGGCATCTTCTCACATTAAAAAGGAACAACTTTACTTCATAAAAAAATGTCGTGACAATCTGGTAATACCAAGGACTATGATTCCTAAAGGACTTAAAACAAATAATTTCTATCCATTTCCTGAAATTTATAACCAACTATTAATAAACAAAATTTCTACAATCAAACTGGAAATAAAATTAAGTTTTCGGAAATGCTTTAGAAAATTCAAAGATTTTCAAACTTCTTGGTATGACCTTCATCCAAATTCTTTAGAGATTTTTTCTAAATTTCTGGACTATGCACACAACAACAAAGAATTTAAAGTAAAGCAAAAAAGAAGGCAACTGAATCATAAATTTAATTTGATATTTTATAACAGCATATGGGCTAAGAACTTCACCCCCGATAAAATCATTAACCAATCGGACTATATTCTCACAAAGGACCAAGAGATTTTACTCAGCTATGGACTCTCCTTCTCTCTTCAAAACAGAGACCCTTTCAGCCAATTCTTCACCGACTTTGATATTTGGAAATCCAATAACTTAAATCGTACTTTTAATAGTGAATTTTTAAAAGGGATAATCACTGAAAATATTTTAAAATCTTTAAACATGAGGAAATCCCCTAAATTATTTTATTCAGCTCTCAACTCTCTAACAAAAAACAATAATATCATTATCTCACGCTCTGATAAAGGCAACAATATAGTCATCTTAAACAAACTTGATTATATTAATAAATGTAACACTCTACTTTCAGATAGTAATACATACACTCTCTTAACCAAAAATCCTCTAAATAATTCTCAAAATTCCTTTAACTGCAATTTGAAAAAAATCTTCTCCAATCATCCACACCTCCACTCACAACTAAAATCACAACTTCCCAAACTTTCTTATTTCTATGGTATTCCCAAAACACACAAACCCAATACACCACTTAGACCTATTATTTCTAACACTAGCTCTGTCACATACAAACTCTCCCAATGGATTTCTGAACAACTTGGGAGCAGGGGCGATGATGGGTGTCGTCTGCCTGCCTGACTGAGAGCTTGGTAGCTAGCTCTCAGCTGGTGGGGAGATCCTACCGTATCCAGCCTTAGTCCCCACGGTCTAGGCCCTGTATACCACTCCTGAATACAGAGAGACGCGTGGCATTGACATTGGTGCTGGATACTCTATTGGACCTCTCCGAGAGTGGTGGCTGTCGGCAGTGATTACTACTGCCAGGCAGCCTCAGATGCCTCTTCCTACTCTCCCTAGCTACCGGAGAGGTCGGAAGGAGAAAGTCATCGACACGCCTCCCTGGCTGGGCTGAACCAGCGACGTCGGTTTTCTCACTCGGCTTCACTGCATCGTCTCTCTCTCCTTTATCATCCTCAAGTCCCTGTTCCTCTCACCTCCTTGTCTCTTTTAGCAAGCGTTTTTATATCACTGAAAACCATACCCCCGTTAAATCTTAACCCTTCCTTTCCCATTACTCAAACAACTGATCCTTCTTTCCCTTGAACATTCAAAGCTTTGAGTGTGGTGTCCACAATGGCAAGAGTCTATTATGAGAGTCAAATATATAAAAAAATCAGGCCTGAGCATGGGTTCACCTCTCTCTCCTATCCTCAGCAATCTCTTCATGGAACTTCTTGAACATTACTATATTTTTCCTAATCCTCTTCTTTCTAACACTACCTGGTACAGATACGTTGATGATATTTTTGCTTCCATTCCTCTACACACAAACCCTCAACAAATTCTTGATTTCATCAACAATGTCAATCCAAATATCAAATTCACTATAGAATACTCTCATAATAACTCTCTGCCATTTTTAGACACTTTAATCACCTGGCCTAATTCTTCTCACTTACAATATTCAGTCTATCAGAAAAGCCTACCGTCTAACCCCAACTAACATCCACTGGTACTTGTAAATCCTCCATCCTAAATACGTTGCAAAATAGGGCTATTGGTTTCTCTCCTCTTATTACTTCGCATCGCTTCCCTACGCTATCTTGCTCTCCCTTTTCTAGAAACTGAACCCAAGTTCATTTTTCTTAACTGCCCTTCACCCCATCTTTATACGCTCCCAAAACAAAATTCTTCTTGAGGTGGCTAATCACATTTAATTTCCGGTGCAATAGAACTCCTACATTAGACCATATGCAACTATCTTTTTGGGCATTCCAAAAATTCTACCTTTCAATCCCCACTCATTTTCGGGGTAGGAAGGCAGTAACCGTTTCAGACCCCGCTGACCGCAGCACACCTATCATGGGCTTAAGAACTCCTTGCTCACAACTCTGGATGATTTCCTTTTTTTTTTTCAGAACAAAAACTGCAACTCTCTTCTATTTTTCTTCTTTTTCGGTCGCCAAGATCGCTAAATTCTCCGACAAAAATAAATGAAAAATATTACATAAATAAATTTCTCCCAATCAAACTTCTTGTTAAACCACTCGACACCTTCAACCGCACTCAATAGAAAACTAAAACCTCCAGCACCCTCTCTCTTCTAGTGATATTCTTCTCAATGTGTTATGATCCAACCAACTTCCTGAGCTTCCATTGCACACTCCTTTACATCAAGAGAAGAAACAATGTTTTCTCAGACGTACATAATATCCTATAGATAAACCCACAAGCACATAATTCACATGCATCATATCGGAATGAACAACGCTTCAGTCCCTCTCACGACCTTCTCCCAATGCGACTGCCAACTCTCAAATCGTAGGTATTGGCGGATTGACATCGATTCCAGGATACGCCCCATTCGAGCATCAGCAGACAGTTTTCATCAAAACTACTACAATATATCTCGCTAAATCTGATCTTGAAATACTTTATTGTATTAACCAATTCTATTAACTTCAACAGACAACAGGTGATTATTACCCAATAGACTGGCCCACTACCAAATAGACCTTATTATGGAGCTTTCCTGCGAAGCTGCTTAATTTTTAAAATGATAAATAGGCATACTCTGGCGCATATAAAATCCACTGAAATTATTATATTTGTATTATATTTTATTTTTATTAATTAATTTTGCTTAGTCTATACATATATGCACCTGAAAGAGGTTCTTTTGTAAAGAACGAAAATTTGTGCTAAACTACTATTTATTAAAATTATTTGTTATATATTTTTATTCAAGATCTACTACATTTATTTAAGGCCTTACTTACCTCTAAATATTTACAAACGTTCAAAGTTTTAATTATATCTACATATAGAAATGGCCGGTATTAATTTCAACCTTCTCAACTATGACCTAAAGAAAAAATACTTTGCATATAGTGAGCAAATGGCATCTTCTCACATTAAAAAGGAACAACTTTACTTCATAAAAAAATGTCATGACAATCTGGTAATACCAAGGACTATGATTCCTAAAGGTCTTAAAACAAATAATTTCTATCCATTTCCTGAAATTTATAACCAACTATTAATAAACAAAATTTCTACAATCAAACTGGAAATAAAATTAAGTTTTCGGAAATGCTTTAGAAAATTCAAAGATTTTCAAACTTCTTGGTATGACCTTCATCCAAATTCTTTAGAGATTTTTTCTAAATTTCTGGACTATGCACACAACAACAAAGAATTTAAAGTAAAGCAAAAAAGAAGGCAACTGAATCATAAATTTAATTTGATATTTTATAACAGCATATGGGCTAAGAACTTCACCCCCGATAAAATCATTAACCAATCGGACTATATTCTCACAAAGGACCAAGAGATTTTATTCAGCTATGGACTCTCCTTCTCTCTTCAAAACAGAGACCCTTTCAGCCAATTCTTCACCGACTTTGATATTTGGAAATCCAATAACTTAAATCGTACTTTTAATAGTGAATTTTTAAAAGGGATAATCACTGAAAATATTTTAAAATCTTTAAACATGAGGAAATCCCCTAAATTATTTTATTCAGCTCTCAACTCTCTAACAAAAAACAATAATATCATTATCTCACGCTCTGATAAAGGCAACAATATAGTCATCTTAAACAACAAACTTGATTATATTAATAAATGTAACACTCTACTTTCAGATAGTAATACATACACTCTCTTAACCAAAAATCCTCTAAATAATTCTCAAAATTCCTTTAACTGCAATTTGAAAAAAATCTTCTCCAATCATCCACACCTCCACTCACAACTAAAATCACAACTTCCCAAACTTTCTTATTTCTATGGTATTCCCAAAACACACAAACCCAATACACCACTTAGACCTATTATTTCTAACACTAGCTCTGTCACATACAAACTCTCCCAATGGATTTCTGAACAACTCAAACCTCTTTTAAACAACATTTCCTCATCCCATATAAAAATACTGATTGACTTCCGTGGTGAAGATTAATAGAAACACGAGAGGGCTTATTATCCTTAGGGGACCTGCCCCTGAGCACCGTCCGGTAGCGAGTCGGTGTTTGCCGCAGCCCCATTTTTTTACATTTCCTCATATTAAAACAATCATCACCTTAATTTCCGAGCATTCTCTGCGTCAGAGGTCTTCATGAATCTGAATACGATTCCCAAAATATCTCTTTTATCAACTCAGTCCCTGTAGTCCCTCCTCCCGTCACGCCCCACTTCTTTCTCTTTCGCACTCCTAAATTAGACAGAACTTCGGGGAGCGACCAGTCAGTTTTATTATCACCACAGCTAACGGGATAGTGGAACTTAACTCGTCTCCAGATAAGGTATCTCACTTTCCTAATCGCCAGCCATCTTTCGGTTACCTTGCCGACGACCAACACAATTTTTTTTCTACAGGATTTACCCCAATAGACCAAAACATGTTCAACTTGGAGGGAAAATTTTGCCTCTGGGCGGCCTATGATCGCCAAAAACGTGAATCTTTTCAGCACGTCGCGGCCGTGAGAAACTTACATTCACTTGAATACTATTTCCTACCCTTTACTTACCAAAAATACACAACGTTTTCAAACGGGAGAATTTCGCGCAGCGAAACTGTCCATTTCTCCCGCACGCGGGGTACTTTTTTTGACAGAGGGACGCGAAAGAAAGATGCAGAACATTTGTCAGGGCAACAACGGCGAGCACTGTTGTTCAAAAGTCGAATTTTGAACTGGAAGGGGGGATATTTGGCTGTCTTTCAGTCGGCGCCTCTCATCTCTCTCGCTATCCTTCGAGAAATTCTCGTGTCAATCGAACTTCTTGAACATTACTTATATTTTTCCTAATCCTCTTCTTTCTAACACTACCTGGTACAGATACGTTGAATGATATTTTTGGCTTCCGCATTCCTCTTACAACACAAACCCTCAACCAAATTCCTTGATTTTCATCAATTCAATGTCAATGCAAATATCAAATTCCTATATGAATACTCTCATCCAATAATCTCTCTGTTTCCATTTTTTAGCCACTTTGATAATCACATGGGGCTCAATTGTTGGGCCTCCACGTAGACAAAAAATATTCAGTCTATAGAAACACCTACCTCTAACCCGCAACTTACAATCCCACTCGGTATTTTGCCTCCCACTACCTATACAGTTTGCAAAATAGGTGTTCTCTCCTCTTTATTCGCTTCGTGCTTTACCGTATTGCTCTCCTTTTCTAGAAACTACAACAACATTTTTCTGTTTCACCACTTTTTCCAAAACTTTCCTTATCCCTAAAATGGCACCACCATTATTTCTTTACGAGACGCTCATAAAACTATGCTACTCCCAAATTTCCTACAGGGCCCATCCCCCACTCGGGCCACCACATCTACCCTTCAAAACCACAATTCTTAAACTCCCCATGCCCCATTCCTCAATTTACGCACTAAAAACATCCCTAAAACTGCACTGGGGCATTTCAGACGCCAAATATACTCATATCACTTATGTAGCACTGTCTGTATCACTACCGAGGAGCCCTCAATGAGGAAACTAAAAAGCCACTACTCCTCTACTCTCTAGCTGGGGATCTGGATGATTTTTTCCCCACCTCGAATGTGTTTTTGTTACCTGGAGGAATATCCCCCTTGATGTGGGAGGCTACATTCTCGGCATTTCTTACTTTCCAATTTACAATAGGACGAACAACAAATGTTCCTGGGTGCGGAGGACTCGGGGTGCTATACAAGAGATTGAGACCATTACAAATGGACACAGATTACATCGATCAATCTACACAACTCCGCCCTCACATTTCGATTCGCTCCACTCTCCTCATTCATACCATTGACAATCGATTCCATGACCCCCATACAACACGTTCAAAACTTACAAAAACGTAAACTACTTGAATCTTTTTGTTATTAACAATTACCTATTAATCTTCAACAGACAATTCAGGTGAAAATACCAGTCATGGCAGAGTCCCAGTAGGCGCAAACAAAAACAAAAACCCTTAAAAAAATTCTTGATGGAAAAACTTCCCTTTCATTTCACCAAAAACAAACCTAAATATAATTTTTTAAATTGCACTAAACTCGCATCTTATCGGAAATATTTTTGTATTATATTTTATTTTTATTATTATTAATTCTCCTTCAGCTTTGTCTCCACTCAACAGGGTGAATTATTTTCGCCCGGGAAAAATTCCTGGGTGAGGCACACGAAGGTCTCTGTGGATTTGTAAAGACCGAAAATTTGTGCAACTACTATTTATTCAAAGTTATTTGTTATATCCCTTTTTCCTTATACGGGCCGGTGATCTTTTTAGATGTGCACGAAAGATCTACTACATTTATTTAAGGCGCGAATATGAACTAATTTTACTCTCTACTATCTTATATTTTTTCCTCAGGCTAAACAACTGGCGAGAATATTATTTCAATAGGATTCGTAAAATTATTGGGACTGAGGGGGGTAATATTATATAATATCTTTTACTCACCTATTATATAACCTATAGTGGCGTGACTCATATATATATGTAATCGCTTACTATATATATAGCTTTATGTCCGTACCGCGGTCACGAGATATATATAGAAAATATATATATATATATAAATATCACTTTTTATCCACCATCTAATTACCAAGTATACTTTTCACGTGAGATAATAATCTCTATATATAGCGCTAGTATATTACGGAAATAACATCCTATATATATATATATATATCATCTACCTATCCGCTATATAAGGTACTCACTATACTCACGCGGAACTAAATCAGCTATCCAAATGAGAAGGTAATAGTCACTTATTCTATTCGGGAACAACGCGTAACGATACTAGATTTTTTTTCTACAAATAGTTACGGATCTTTGTGGAACTGAGAAGGTGGAGTGAAATATATTATCTTATACTATGAGTGGGCTTAGCTCTAGTACTAATGTATATGATTTAATCAGCTCTCATAGAGATGTATGATCGCTGTGCAGTGCGAGAAATAATATAATTTTTCAATGAACAATATTGAACATGTCGATACTATATATTCGATTTAATCTAGATAATAAAATTTCACGAGGTTTTTTTTATCATGCGGTGATAAAAATATATCTGCCCGCCCGGAGACACTTTTTCCATCATTCTTGTGGATTTTAACTAATAATCCCATCACTTCTCATAACTCGGACTGCTTGGGATCTTTCAAGTCCACGAGTTTGAGTTTGTGGTTGATCATCGTCTGCACAATTATGTAAATAGGTGAGGACGCATTTTATTCTTTATTCATGTACCTATAAGTTCATCTACGACGCATTTGCGTTCTCTCATCTATATTTTCTACTACATAATCATGTGTGCATAACGGTTTATTGAGCCGGGACTATATTGAAATAATCACTACAATTTCTATTTATAGTGTCATTTCAAACATTTCGTTAGAAGATGTGTAAGGTGAACCAAAACACATACCAATTTGGATTCATTTGGTATAATAACGTGGAATTATACTTTCTAAAAAAAACTACATATATATATATCTATATATATATATTATCTATATATATATAGAATATATATATATACTATATATAGTATATATATATATATATATA
>JABUQX010121013.1:0-5000 GCA_015478945.1 Trachelipus rathkii
CTTTGGGAAATTGCTATGATGTTATTGCTTTAAATATCATTTATGTGTGTTAATGTAAGAGATTAGGGTAGTATTTATTAGAACAGATATTATTATTAATTATTATTATTATGATTATTATTAATTATTAATTATTATCTATTTATTATTAGTTATCGTGATTAAGAAAAATCTATTATTATTTATTATTTTATTTTATTAATTATATTTTCTTTTTTTCAACCTAAGTCAACTAAAATTATTTCAAAGGTTTTTTTAAAATAATTTGGATTTGTTTTTTTAATAACCTTAAAAGAAAAGAAATAAATAAATAAAATGATGGAAAAAGGAAGAGTGTATGAAAAATACATTTTTTATATTAGTGTTTTTCGACATGAACGAAATATTATACATTTATTAAATGCAACCCGCGTAAAAGAAGATAATATATCATATAAATTATATATAGTATATATATGTATATTAGTATAATAGTGTAGTTTGTGTTGTATGAATGTTGATAGTAGTTGGATGTTGAAATTATTGGTAGTCACTAATATTGGTCGGTTGGGTTGGGTGATCATATATACTATATATGGTATTTTTGATATGAATAATATATTATAATATATATATATTATATATATATATTTATATATCTAATATATATATTTACTATCATATATATACTATATATATATATATATACTATTCTCATATTAGGAGATAGTTAAAACTATATATATATTATTATTATATTATGTTTATTATTATTGTTATTATTTATTTATAAGTTGAAACGATCGTCGTAATAGAAGATCAAAATTATTATTTTACTCTACAGCAGATCGTAAAAACATACGTTTTGCCTTACTTACTGATATAGCGGAGGTTTGTAAGCTTAAGCTCAATTACACCCTCCACTGCTGATTGGTCGAGAATTATAAATGATCCCTTGTGATTGGTGGACGTCAGCCTTATCTCTATTTTCCCTACATTGTGTTTTTGCGAGAATTATAATATGATCCCTTGTGATCTAAAAGCTCGTTTTCAAACTATAGGTCGCTTAGCGCTGCAAGCTGTTGACAAGTTCTCTTACTCATCTTAAAAAGTTGTTCATTTCCAGGAAAGCGCATATGGTTTCTCTTAATAGGTAGAAACTTCTGTACAAGATATCATTCAGTGGGGAGTTAAGATAACTTGGATGTGGAGTTGCTTCTTATATAAAAACCTAATGAAACTGAATTTTTCAAAACGTGGTGATTAGTAATTCATGATATTAAGACGCAAAGCGTGTTTTCCTGAGCCAGTGAATTACTGTGGTTTATGTAATCACAAGAGGCCACGGTTGCTAATATCTTAACCTAATTAGAGTATTAGACACTCGAGAACAGTTTATCAGCGCAGAGCCAAAAGGAGCAATGCAACAGCTTATCTAACTTCTCTAAACATGTAAACACCGTCCGAATGGAAGTTAGACTATTGGAAAGGGCTAGTGGTTAGAAGTTTTTTCGAACGTCCATCCTCGCATGAAATCTAATCTTAGGAATCAACAGCTGAAGTTATACTGTCAGAGGTGCGCTGGAAGGGTGATAAGGCATACTGAAGAGAGTGAGTAGGTGTTTCTTACTATGTTAACAAGTCGTTTCATTATAGTGGTTATAGCCAGCGAATATAAGGAATACATTCAAGAAAAGCTGGGTGATGCTTCTGAACTGTTATTAAACGATTCCTAGACACTATTGATGTGCAGAAATTCATATATCTTCTCAGGAAACAGTGGCAAGAAAGCATCTACGCTGAACGACCCAGAGGCCAAACATACTATGATATCTGAGAGGGAGCTTTTTTCATATGTGCTTTCGGATGGTATTGATGAGACACGTAGCTACATAATTGATAACGACATAAATGACTGGCATATTTGTAAAGATCTAGAACGTTTTAATCTGTAGATGTCATAAACCTCATGCGAATGTTTACAACAGTGTTATACACCCTTATAAATATTTTTAATATTATTGTAAATGTATTTAATGATAAAATATTTAATATTCTTGCGAGTATATTTAATGTTAAAATATGGAGTCTGTGATTATTAAATTTCTAATTATGTAGTAAAGGTTTTTTAAATGAAGTTTAGTGTTTTTATTATCATGAAGTAGACGTTCGTATATATAATATTATATATATATATATATATATATATATTATTTATATATATAAATATATATATATTATATATATATATATATAATTTGTATAATATATATATATATATTAAATACTATATTAGTATATATATTATATATATATATATATATATCTATATATATATTATATATATAATATATATATATTATATATTATATTATATATACTATACTATATATATAATATATATAACTACTCACCAGCAACTTCCGAAAGCTGCATTGTACATCCAGCACGCTAACGAGGTATGGATGTGGGTAATTCTGTTCTTCAGCCCTGCACATGCATTGGGCGGCCCACGGCTGCGGTAAACTTTCTGATATTTAAACATTTAAAGGATGAAAGGTGGACGTCTACAACACCTGTGAAAATAATCTGGTGCTACAGTGTATTCCAGGAGAAGTTTAATGAATATAATGATGTAGTAAGATTCCATGAGGGAATATACGATATTCACATAATTGGGAAAATATGCAAGGTACATAAAAGTTATAGTTTCTGGACGACCATGCTGCCACAAGTTAAAACGGGATAATAGCTGAGACGTTTACGGTGTATTCTCATCATTTAAATATCTCTGTGTTTTTCATTCACACAGAACATTTTTCATCAAAGCAAGCACATGAGGACTGTTTTCTTTTAAAGCACTTCTATTGATCTCTGTTTGGACTAAGAAGAGATATGAGCTCAGATTTCAATGTTCTAGGGTCGCAGATGTTTCCGTTAGCAAGAAAAGAGTTCTTGAAAGTATATAAAGAAGTCACTTCGGATCCATACGGATACTTGCTATGTGAGCTTCATCCTAGGAACACGCATAGAGTCCTGCTCCGCACCAACATTCTACCGCATGAGATAGAAACTGTGTACATTCCTGAACAATGAGTAGTTTAGTTGTAAAGTATTTGCCTCTTATAAAAAGATTTAAAAAGCTGAAACCGGCTGAAAAGCGTAAAATAATCTGTGATGATGAGAAGTTCGTTCAGTGTGTATGTGAACTCTGCTTGAATCTTATAAAGGGAAATGTTCCTTTAAACAGGCCTCAGAAGGTAAAGCTGCGTTGACATAGAAGCACCATTAAAAAACTCTCCCGTAACATAAAGCAGCTGAAAAATAAAAAGAAGGTGTTGCAGAAGGGGGGGGGTGTATTCCTACCTCTACTTTTCTCAGTTATTGCTCCTCTGATTACCAAGTGGATATCTTCATAATGAAGAAGGTCGCTGTATTACCGTTTAACGAGTATGAGAAAATGAAGTGTAATACTACTTCATCGTTGCAGAGACCCCCTAATCAGCCTACACAATCACACACCGGTGCGTTGCCGTCCTCACTGCAAATTCTAACTCCCAATCATCATCATCATTTCTTTCGAGAGAATCAACAACCTTTGAATGCTGCACAAATT
Organism: Trachelipus rathkii; assembly: GCA_015478945.1. Classification (NCBI taxonomy): domain Eukaryota; kingdom Metazoa; phylum Arthropoda; class Malacostraca; order Isopoda; family Trachelipodidae; genus Trachelipus; species Trachelipus rathkii. The sequence goes on from JABUQX010121013.1 coordinate 3,596, forward strand.
CATCAGCAAACTCTACCTTACAGCTTATTCGACCCTAAAGTTGAGCAGATAAACAATTACGAGAAAGAGGTTTACCGGATATTAAATTCAGACATTAACATCCATGAGAAGCGTATCTTATACCAAGATGCAATGCAGAAATTATTAAGCCTTAAGGATTTGAATCAAAATTGTACAAAATAAGCTTCTGACGTAGAGGACAATTATTTGCCACAAGAAGTAAAACCTGAGATGAAGATGAAGACAACTTAAGAAATATCCTAGAGGAGAGCTTGCCAACCAGGGCTCGCAGATCAGGGCTAACTCTCTATAATATTTTAAAAGAACAAATAACTTGGAATGAGTTAGGCCAAATCATTATTGATGATGAGATAGTTAAAGGGTCAAACATTGTGGATTTAATAGCTGATCTCTCGCGCGATTGGAAGAAGGGGGCTGTAACAGGTTGGCCCACAATCAAGCAGGAGCTTCAGACTATAAATTTTTCCCCGCTCTTTTCTTGAACACACGCAGATTAGCAGACTTGGATGATATTCTAAAACACCAAAGACCCGATTCTAGTCGTCAGGCATGTCTACGCTTTCAGATAAATTCAACGGGTGGTTAAAAAGAGTAAGAAAAGCCCGTGGCCCCGGTCTTAATGGATTGAATTGCATAGTTACGAGCTATGATCGTTTGTTAAAAAGTAAATTTTAATTCAATCTATATATTATAATAATATAATATATATAGTAATATATATATATATATATATATATATACTATTTATATATATATATATATATATATATATATTATCATATATATATATTATATATATTAATTATATAATATATATATATATATATATATATTAATATAGTTTGTTCATTGAATCTATTTTGCTCATTTGTGAATAAATAAATAAAATCTCATCATTTAACACTATGATTTATATTTAAGCATATATATATATATATAAATATATATTAATATATATATAATATATTATATATATTTATTATATATATAATATTATATATTATATAGTATATATTATATATATATATATCGACCGCGAAGGCGAAAGGCAAACCGACCCGGTGGCGTGGCGGCGGAAAGCGGATTCACGGTGCGAATGGCCTGAGGGCAGGCGGATCGCAAAAAAGCGTGGCGCGGAAAAAAATGCAGGTGTATGTGTGTGTGTGTGTGCGAAGAACAAGGGGGCTAAGGGGCAGTGATGTAGCCAATGACAACAAACGAAAGGGGGTAGGGTAAAACCTACATGGCATGGAGCGAGAAAAGAGATGGGGGAGTAGAGATAAGGGGGGAGGGGTAGTGTGGTGTGTGTGTGTGGTATATATATATATGCTACTGTGTGTAACTGAAATCTCGTGGTAACGTTGATCGATGGTCATCAGCGTCA
>JABUQX010121013.1:25000-27500 GCA_015478945.1 Trachelipus rathkii
TGAGACTTGCGTCATATTCTTCTACTACTTTTCTGTTTCCGTGCTTCCTACGCACCTTAGCCCCAATCTTCAGGAGAGAAGGTAGTGATGAATGATATATTATATATATATATATTATATATATATATATATATATATATATATATATATATATATATATATATATATAATATTTATATATATATATATTATATATTATATAACATTTTAATTAGTATTGCTCCAGTTATACAGATTTTTATTAAAATTGTTGATAGCAGAACAAATTTTCATTTGAATAATATTTTATTAAAATAATTTTTTTTTTTTTTTAATATTTTTCAAATTAAAAATAGAAAAATTTTCTTTTTAAATTTTTTTTCATTTCCTTTTAATGAAAAAACATTTATATATTTTCTTTTATTTTTCAAAATGAAAATGATAAATTTGAACAAAAAAAAAAAAAGAATATTTTCATTTAATTTTAATTACAAAAAGTTTATTCAAGTTTTTTTTTTTTAAATAAAATAAAGTAAAAATTAGATAAGTAAAAATTAAAAAATAAAATAAAAATTAAAAGTATTTAATTTCAGATAAATAAAAGATTTTAAACTGATTTTTAAACTAATTTGTAATTAATTTTTAGCTAATTTTTAGACGAATTTTTAATTAATTTTTAACTAAATTTTAAACTAGTTTTTCAACTAATTTTTAACTAATTTTTAGCTAATTTTTAAACTATTTTTTAAACTATTTTTTAATTAATTTTTAGCTAAATTTGAAACTAATAAACGAATTTTTAAAGTAATATTTAACTAATTTTTAACAAATTTTTAAACTAATTTTTAAATTAATTTCTAAACTAATATTTTTAAACATATTTAACTAATTTTTAACTACTTTTAAACTAATTTTAATTAACTTTTAGCTGATTTTTAAACTAATTTTTAAATTATTTTTTAACTAATTTTTAATTAATTTTTAAACTAATTCTTAGACTATTTTTTAATTAAATTTTAGCTGAATTTTAAAGTAATTTTTAAACTAATTTTTTAACTATTTTTTTAATTAATTTTTAACTAAATTTTTAACTAAATTTTAAACTAAGTTTAAACTAATATTTAACTAATTTTTAAACTAATTTTTAAACTAATTTTAAAATTAATGTAGAACACATATGTAAGATCAGTTAAATATAATATTTTAATCAAGGTTGACATAAAATTGCAATTTGTCGCACCGCACCGCACCTGGATGCTGAAATGCGTGCCAAGCCGCACCGGTAAGCAGAAATTGTATGCCACACCGCACCTTTATTATGAAATTATGCACCACACCACACCGCACCGCACCGGTAATTTGATTTTCCCCAGTTTTTTGAATTATGTTCCATTGGAAATATTTAAGTAAATTTTTAAAAAATTTTGAGATTTTTAATCTTGTATTATTGCCCCCTCCTTGAAAAGGGCCCAGCCCGTGAGTGGTGGTAATCTGTTAAAAAAAAAAAAAAAAAAAAAAAAAAAAAAAAAAAAAAAAGAAAGAGGAGAGAGAGAGAGAGAGAGAGAGAGAGAGAGAGAGAGAGAGAGAGAGAGAGAGAGAGAGAGAGAGAATAATGTTAATATAAAAATTTATATATAATATTATGCTAATAATATATAAATTAACTAAAAACAATATAAATTTGGTATTTAATCTTGCATTATGATATAACATTTAAAACTAATATATATATATATATATATATATATATATATATATATATATATATATATTATTATATATATATATATAATATATCTATATTATTCAAAAAAAATAACCCCTTAAGTAATTTTCCCTCTGCTGGGATGTGAACCTGGGCCCTAGCAGATGGTCGCGTGCAAGTTGTATTGACGGAACCAGCCACCGATGGACAAAAGTAAAGCGCGCTGGTCGTCAAACACTTAACGCGGACATCTGCTAGGGCCTAGGTTCACATCCCAGCAGTGTGAAATTACTTAAGGGTTATTTTTTGAATACCTATCACACTGCGTTGAATTTGTAGCAGTTGTTACACACATATATATATATATATATCTATATATATATAGGTATATATTAATATATATAGTAATACAAATCATATATATAATATATTATATATATAATATATATATATATTATATTTAGATAAAAAAAGAGAAATAAATGTTTATAATACTGTATTATGGTGTAATATTTAAGACTAAAAATGTATATGAAATAAAATATGTAAGCAACATGTTTAACTAAAAAAATATAAAAATCTTCCCTGCGGGGGTCGAACCATCTCATATTATGACTTAAAAATAACGTACTCGACGCTTTTACTGACTGAGGCCATCCTGAAAAACCACTGACGTAATTAAACATCAAGCAACTTTAAACGAACTAAAGTTAGAGGATGACTCAACGGTAAATCGTCGAGTACGTTGTTCTCAACCGCAACTTGTGGTGTTGTTTCGACCCCAGATGAGGCAAGTTTTCTTTATCTTCCTGTAAT
>JABUQX010121013.1:32500-45941 GCA_015478945.1 Trachelipus rathkii
TAGAAAATTAATGGGTCATTTTATAAATCTAAGCTGCCAATGCACTTGGCAGACTCTCTCTCTCCTCTCTCTACTCTCTCGTCTCTCTCTTCTTCTCTTCTCTCTCTCTCTCTCCTCTCTTCTCTATGCTCTCTCTGACTCTCTCTCTCTCGTCTCTTCTCTCTCTCTCTCTCTCTCTCTCTCCTCTCTCTCTCTCTCTCTCTCTCTCTCTCTACTCTCTTCTCTCTCTTCTGCTCTCCTCGTCTCTTCTCATCTCTCTCTCTCTTCTGCTCTCTCCAGATGGATTTGTGTGTAATCCTATATTGTGTTCTCTATTTTATTGACATTGGTTTAAATTTTCTTTATTTTAGACACTTTACTAATATAATTATTTCCTTTTTCTTAATACTATATATGTAATATATTTTGTAAGACTATAACTACCTTTTATAGTATAAATATATGATATATATATATTACTATATGATATATTATAATATATTAGCTTTCTCTCTTTTGGCATCTAATCATAGCATGGAACTTCCGATGTTCTTTGCCATATGACCTTGTTAAGTACTAGTGCCTTGGGTTTCCTCCAAGATCTTCTCTACACGAAGGAATTCTAAATCAATAATCTCCCTCCCCCCCATGTTAATTATTAATATTTTGTGTCTTCTCCTTTAGGAGAGATTTGCTTAAAAGGAGAGTATGGACGAGGAGCCAAGAAGTCGCAAAGTTTTTGGTGGAGCTGGAACCAATAGTTAACCTTAGACTAATTAGGAGTAGGTTGTTTGAAAATGGTGGAGCTGAAGCCGGAGTCGGTGCCGGCAAGAAAAATTACCTGCTCAGTATCTTGTCTTAAAAGTATCTTAATCATTTGTTCAATATCACTCCTTCAAAATGCGAACCACAAATTTTTTAATTCTTTTTATTATTATTATTATTATTATTATTATTATTATTATTATTGATTATATTAACAATTATTATTAATTAATTTTATTATTATTATATTATTAATTTTTTATTCTTATTATTATCAGATTTTTATATTTTATTATTATTAGTTATTATTAATTATTATATTATTATTATTATTATTATTATTATTATTATTATTATTATTATTATTATTATTATTATTATTATTATTATTATTATTATTATTATTATTATTTTATATATTTTATATTTTCAATATCAGCATTGATTATTATTATTATTATTACTATAAATATCTTATTTCATTATTATTATTAGTTTATTTTTTATTGCTAAATTGTGCCCTAGTATTTTTGCAAATATATTATTAATGATTATTTATAATATTATTGTTTTTATTGTTTAACATTTATATTTCAAATTATTTTATAAATGGTATAGGGAATGTACATTAAGCTCAAACCCAAAAACTATTAGATAGTCTTAAATTTATTACTTTAAATTTTACTGTGTATATATTGTATGGACTCAAAAGGCACAACAGTTGGTTTGCAATTAGTCCCCCTTTCAGAAGACAAATGTATATCATTTAGTATGTATTATATTATATTACTAAAACTAAAACTGTATTTCAAACCCTATAATGTAAATTGTTTATTTTCTGAACAAACATGTTGCAATTTGAATTATTATTATTATTACTATTATTATTATTATTATTATTATTATTATTGTTATTATTATTATTATTATTATTATTATTATTATTATTATTATTATTATTATTAATTATTATTATTATTATTAATTTGATATTATTAATATTATTATATTATTATTATTATTATTATTATTATTATTATTATTATTATTATTATATTATTATTATTATTATTATTATTATTATTATTATTATTATTATTATTATTATTATTATTATTATTATTTTTTATTATTATTTAAATATATTATTATTTTAATTTTTTTTTTTATTTAATTTATTATTATTCATTATTGATTATAATTATTATTATTTTTTATTATTATTAATTATTATTATTATTATTAATTATTATATTATTTAATTATTATTATTATTATTAATTGTCGATTATTATTATTATTTATTTATTCTATATTATTATTATCCTATAATAATAATGATTATTTGATATATGATATTTTTCATGATTTTTATTTATTATTATTTTATTATTATTTATTATATTATTATTATTATTATTATTAATTATTATTATATATATTATATATTATTATTATTATTATTATTATTTTTCCCACTCATGTTCGGTAACTATCCCAAATAGTCAACAAGACAAAAAGTCAACAAGCAAAATCGTTTTATATCGTCGACACATCAGTAATAAAACTTGATCCCTCGTCCAACCCACCGACAAACAGTTTCTCCCAAAAGTAAAATGTCGTTTATTTTGGGTTTCGATCATTTTTCTTATCGACGATTTGGGTCTAGGTCCCTATGTCGAATAATAATTTCTAATATCCTATCCTCTTCCTGATAAGCAAGGATCATCGACACATTCCAGCTGATGAGAAAAATAGTCAACAATAACTTAAAAAAAAGTGTCGGACTACCTTACCGAGTAGCGTGGCTTAGGGATAGGGTTTGATCCCTTGTCCGGATCCTAGGTAGCAATTACCTAGAGAGGTTTCCTCTTTGAATAGGGCTATACCTGCGATTTTTAATTAAATAATTAAATATATATATATTATATATAGTATAGATTTGGCTCTGCTATATATAGATAAATGAGATCTAGATATATATATATATATATATAATAGTATATATAATAATCAGCAATCCTACGACGATTTGGGTCTAGGTCCCATAGTCTTACCACTAACAAATCAATTGGTTCATTTTATCCTTCTCATCCTCTTGAGAGTCAAAGCTCATATGAAATAAATTAGCAAATCTTTAAAATAACTAATATATATTCTGTAGTTATATTTTTATATAATATACTATGTAGATAAAATATTTAAATTTTTTTTTTTTTTTGTGAGTGCAACCTATTTTTATTTATTATTATTAATTTTATATAGCAAATTTCTTGTTCAATTATTTTATGAATGAGTTTTAAACACCACACACCACACACATACTATAATATATATATAATATATATATAGATATATATATATATATAATATATAAATATTATATATTATTATATATTATATATATATATTTAATATATTATATAATATATATATATATTATATATAATATATATAATTGTATATATATATATTATATTATACATATATTATAATATATAATATAATATATATATAATATATATTATATTATACTATATATATATATATGATGTGTGTGTGAGGTGTGTCTTTGTATCATGTATTTTAAATTTATTTCAAACAAATAAATAAATAACCTGACTAATATAATTATAGAATTATATATATATAATACATATATATATTATATATATAACTTAATTATATAAGATATACTATATATACTATATATATTATATATATATTTATATAATATTATTATATTATAAATCTGTATATATAATCGATATGATATTAATTATATATATAATATAATACTATATATATATAATATATATATATATAATTATATTATATATATATATATATATATATATATATATATATATATAATATATAATATATTATATTAATATATTTATATTTGCCAGATAATATTCCTGATCAACACTGAACCTACTGCGTCTTAATAATAATTCTACTAGTGATAAATAAATCGATCTACAGATAAATAAATAAATAATAATAATAATATAGCTAATAATAATAATATAATAATAATAATAATAATAATAATAATAATAATGATAAAAAGCAATGATTATATATATAATACATAATTAATCAAAATGATTAAAATAATAATAACAATAATAATAGTAATTAATCATAATAATAATAATAATAATGAATAATACACATAATAATCAATAATAATAATAATAATAATAATAATAATATAATATACAATAATAAATTAATAATAATAATAATAAAAAATAATAATAATCTAATAATAATAATGAAAAAACAATGTATATTTATATATATATATATGTAATATATACATAATTATATATATTATATTATATAATATAATAATATATAAAATATATATAATATATATATATATATATTTATATATATTATATATCATAATAGATACCCCATATATATATATATCATATTATAAATATAGTATATATTATATATATATAAATAAGTAATTATATGAATTCTTTTGATATCTCCTTTGGGCCTCAAACTCAGTGCCCTCGCTGATTCTTTTACTAGCAAAGATTTTAACCCACTGACCAACGATAGTTGAAGAAACCTTGGAAGAAAACTTACTTCACAGAGGCTTTCCCAGCCTCACACTCGGATCGACACTCAGACGAGAATGATGCATTATCATTTTTTTACAACTGCTAAAACCTCTACAGTTCAGAAAATTGCAAAAGATTCTTTTCGGTATGCTAAAAAATGATATATATGTCATCCCTCTTCTGATGAAGGACCCGAGGTGAGCGGGGAGCCTCTGAGAGTAAGTATTCTTCAACAGATATCCTTTTGCTCATACGTGCGGTCCAGTGTTAAAACACTTGCTATAACACAAGCGAGGGCTCGAGTTCAGAGCCCAAAAGGAGAGATACAAGATCTTCTTATATTTAGAAATGTGAGAGTTTCATATCAGTTGTACAAACAAATATATATATATAATAATATAATATATATATAATATATTATATAATATATATATATATATATATATATATATATATCATATATATATAATATATATAGATATATATGATAATAGCTTAAACATCGAAAATATTTCACATTAGATACTTTTACTGCTATCTTTACAAGTTTTCTTTGATTTTAAAACTTGTTTACGATGGGTAACCTGTTATTGTTCTTTCTTTCATTTAATTCATAATTTAATTATAATAATTATATATATATACATTAATATTTATTTCTATTACTCTTTATTACGTGTTTTATTAATTATCTTTTGATATATTTTTAATTTATATTTATTAAATATCATGCTGCAAACAAAGGTATATTATGTATAGTATTTACAGAAAGAGATGCCAAAGGCTAAATTCTGGTAAATAGAAATTTAAATAATCTATTATCTTTTATCGGAAATGTAGCTTAAAAGCAACAAATTAGATGTTTAATATTTTTAAATAAAAATGAGAATTTTAAAGCACTTCCTGAGGTAGGAAAAAAAAATAACAATGTTAAAAAAATAAATTCACGAAGGCTATAGTGATATACGTGTCTTAAAATATTTCTCAGCGTTATTTCGGAGAAGTCCTACATGCGACCTTTTAATAATTGATTGGAAAACATATCATTGCTTCAATGAGCGATGATTCTACACTTATTTGTTTTAAATTTTAAAATATCTATAGTATGCATTAGGTAATTAATTTCTTCATTATGACCAATTCGATCTCATAAAAATACGAGAATTTATATGGTAACTTCATAAAAATTTGTAGAGAAGGATTCGATCGATTTCTTAAAGATAACTCCTGCTAAACCAAGGCAGTATCAAATGTGGGGAGTCGCGCTCTGACGTATATATATACTATCATATATATATATATAAATATATATATATATATATATAGAATATATATATATAATTATATATATATAGTAGATAATATATATAATATATATATAACTTATATAATATGAATAATTAATCTAATGATATAATACTATATATATATATATTATATATATGATATATAATATAAAAATATAAATAGATATAATATATAAAATAATAATATTATATATATACGATATATTATTATATATTATTATATAATTATACTATATTATATATATATATATATAATATATATATAATATAACTATATATATATTTAGTATATTATAATATATATATATATATCATATTAATAAATATAATATAATATTATATATAATAAGTAATATATATATAATATAATAAATATATATATATATATATATATAAGGTAAAAATTATTTAGCCAGTATACTTATTTTAGAAACCCTCATTGCATAATGTGATCGTATACTTTAATTACTCGTCATAATTTTCTAACATAAATATATATTATTATCTATTTCATAAACATTTGCATAATGCCAATTATTTCTGAGAACGTTGTTACCTATTGATTCAAACAGGCTATCATTCCCTAGAATTTACAATGTATGTATAAGTAAATTGCTATTATTATCTATATAGATTAATTATTATTATTATTATATTATTATTTTATATTATATATATTATTATTCATATTATTATTATTATTATATTATTATTATTATTTTATTATTATTAGTACTTATTTATATGAAGGAAAAGTATCAGGATTTAAATTTTTGTATTTTATTTTTTACTTTCTTTATTTTATATTTATTTATTTTTATTTTTTATTTCTTATTTTTATTTTTATTTTTATTTTTAATTTTAATTTTTATTTTTCTTTATATTTTTATTATAATTATTAAGATATTTTATTAATTATTATGTGTTATTATGATATAATTATTATTATTATTATTATTGATTATTATTATTATTATATTATATTATTATTATGATTATTATTTAGTATCATTATTTTATCTATATATGATAGCATATATTTAGAATATATTTAGCATTTATTTATCATATCTTTAGCACATATATAGCATGTATTCGGTCTATCATTACAATAATAAATTAGACATCTTTAAAATTACTTGTAAAATATAAGCTTGATAGATTATTATTATTATTATTATTATTATTATTCATTATTATAATATTATTTTATTATTATTATTATTCATTATTATTATTATTATATTATTCTTATTATATGCTATTTATTATTATCTATTATTATTTCTTATTTTTATTTTTATTTTTATTTTTATATTTATTTTTATTTTATATACTTATTATTATTATTATTATTATTATTATTATATTATTATTATTAATATTATTTATTTATATTACTGAATTATTATTATTATTTTATATATTACTTAGTTTATTATTATTATATTATATCATTATCTTTTATTTTATTATATTTATTATATTATTATTATGATTATTAATTATATTATTATTATTATTATATTATTAATTATTTTATTATTGATTATATTATATTATTATTATTATATAATGTATTATATAATTAAATCCAAATAATTTATACCTTAAGTAACTATTATATTCTTATATATTTCCATCTTATTATCTCATATTAATTATATCTATTAATATTTATTATTATTATCTAGTCCTAGTCATAGTCAGTATAAAGTAGTAGTAGTCAGTAGTAGTAGGCTAGTAGATAAGTAGTATCACTTTTTTAGCCAACCCAAAACTAATTGGAAAAATACAAAAAAATATTTTTAATCTAAAAACATAACCTAAATATGAAATTATAGAAATTAACTGTAATAAAAATTTGAAATAAAATACGAGATTCCTCACGATTACTGCCATCAGCCAGAGTGGCGCGCAGTGGAAGCAGTCTGGGACCCATGAACCAGAGGTCCAATAGGAATCGAAACTACTGCATCTGCTAAAAAATTGTACTAAGGTCAACCTTTTTAATATTTATTGTTTAACCTTTAAATGCTATTATTAAATATTATAATTATTATTATTATTATTAATATTATTATTATTATTATAATTATTATTATATAATATTATATTATTAATTCATTATTATTATTAATATTTTATTATTTTTATTAGATTTTATAAATTTTCACTTTATATCTATTGATGTATTATCTATTATATTATCTATTAATTATTATATTATTATTATTATTATATTATTATTATAATTATATATTAATTAATTATTGATTATTATATTCATTATTAATTATTTTCATTATTATTCATTATTATTTATATTTATATATTATATGATTATATATTATTATTATTTATTTTATTTATATTATAATTAATTATTATATTATTATTATTATTATATATATTATAATATATTATTAATTATCATTATTACTTATTATTATTATTATATTTATTGATTATTATTATTTATTACTATATTATTAGATATTTTAATTATATTATTTATTATAATATTATTCATTATTATTATTAGTTATTATATTATTTATATTAATATAAGTAAATATAAAAATATAAATAAAAATATAACAATAAACCCTACATATAAAATACTACTATATAATAACCTATACCTACACTAACATATTAAACTGAAATATAAAAAAGTACATCTATAATATAAACATATTAGTCAATATAGAATATATATAAAACCAAATACTCCAAATATAGTAGACATTATAATAATAAATTGAGTTCGACCCCCAACCAGATATTTCATGAAATATCCCCTCCGCAATTATGTTTAAGAAACTTTCAAATATTTGAAAAACTTTAAATCGTGAAATGACATTGAAAAATGTCATGAAATTTTCTTATTATATATTTATGAAATATGAAGGGTTCAATATTTGCTCCGGGCTGTGCACCCATAATAATAGTCCAAACTTAAATGGAGATAAAATCTTAATCTTTCAGCAATTATTGAAAAAGAAAAAGCAAACAAAATAATACAAAACTCCAAAACGTTGCGTTTTCGAGCGTTTTTCTGTTTCTGTAGACAAGTTTGATTATATTTGAAGTTAAAGCAAAAATGGTTTTTAAAATTTTTTATGAAAACATGTTTTTGACATTTCTCTCGACTTACCTTCTACAATTTTTTCGAAATGACTTCAAACTTGAAATATAGAAAGATGAGTCTATTATCTAGACATAGGGGCCAGGCCTTTGAGTACTCAGCAATTATGTAATGAGAAAACCGAGGTAGTTATTCAGAACTACCAAGCTTGAAAGGCTTCTTTTTGGGACTGGAGTAACTGGCATAGGGGGTAGCAGCAGTCGAGTTACTGAATTACCGCATAGACAACCGGGAAGGTCATGTTAGAACATCCCGCTTAGATTGCAAGAGAAAATCTTCACAGGTGACTCATTCATTAATAAAATGGAGTCCCGGAATCATAAGAGCCACGAATATCCTCTCGCCTAAAGTCCCAAGGCCAAAGACTTGCTCCTATCCCGTAAGTCAAGCGGCAAGACATTGACTCCTCTACTAGTCAAGGCCAAGACGACTCTCTACAAAGCTCCCAAAAGAGGAACCAAGAAATGACTCCACCACCACACTAAGTCACAAGGCTATGATCTGATCCCTCCACTAAATCCCAAGGCGCCAAGACCTGACTAAGCTTGAGACCCGCTGATCTAGAGAAAATGAATTAAAAACTGAACAATAACTGCAATATTTTGACACCAAAATTCCAAGAATAAATCGACATAAACTTCAAAACCGCATTAATTTCTTTTTTGGTTGATACGAAAATGAACAATAACTGTCGATATAATTTTATTTCTTTATCATCGCATTCAGGAATTAAAATTTAAACAGCAATATGAGATGGGAAGCTATACTCTTTTTTTCTCTTTATCTTTCAATCTACTCTCTCATATTTACGCGACAATGGGCCCCAGTCAAGAGTGCTGCCCCACCGCCCGCATCGCCGACACAACGACCCCAAGACCCAGTAAGGAACAATTGACAAAAGTCGAAAGAAAGCCCTGCCTTTACCGCCCCCCTGCGACCAGTACCCACGTTTTCTGCTGAGAACTCGTCAGCAGTCAGGAAAATCCACCCTAGAGCTCATGGGACGACGACGGACCCTCACTATGGTAGATCCGTCAATGTTAAGGGATTCACCTCCTAATGGCCGCAGTGAGGCCACAACCTACCCCTCAACAATCCCACCGGACTCCATTACACTTTCTGTATCTACACCTTTCTTACTCGCCTCTAAGACAAACTCACAGTTTTCTCTCCCTCAACAACATTTCGGTTTACTGACTTAGCAATCCACTTTTTCTATCGGGGTCAATCCCAGCCGGAGCGGTTCCCACCACACGCCACTTATACATCGCTTTAACCAACGCACTGCTCTTCCAATCTTCCACAGTGACCCAAACCAAAACTAACAATACTTTCCATTCTAATCCTCTCTTTACCACCTGTTCTTCACGACCACACAAACTCGCAATAATAAGTTCCGCATTTCCCACACTTATTCTCAATCTTTCCACACCTACGCACTCCCTATATTTTCATATTGTAGATAATTTTGAGAGGATATTAGAAGCAAGAAGAAAGACGACGAAGACGAGAGAGAAGAGAGAGACGAGAAAAGACGAGCACGGAAGAGAGAGAGAGAGAGACGAGAGAAGAGAAGAGACGAAGGAGGAGACAGAGAGAAGCCAGAGAGAAGAATATTACAAAAACAGTAAGTATACACCAATAGGTGTCTTAGCAAATATGATATTCATGAATTTATCCAAACACAGACCAGCTTGGCGCGCTACATAAACGCCCCCCCCCAAAATACTAATAATTATATATAACTAATAACTGGTCAATATCTAATAAAGTAATAATAATACCTATATACTATAACTATTATACTCGTATATACTAATGAATATAATATATACCTAAATGAAATCAAGACTACAATACCTGCAGATATATATATATAAATATATCCATATATATATATATCAACGTAATACATATATATATAAACAATACAATTATATACCTATACTGAATATATTATGATACTAATATATAATACTATATATAATATATTATATAATGAAGATATGTATTAGTTTATATATATATACACATATAATATAATATATATATATATATATATATAATATATATAATTATAATAATAGTATATAAATAGTATATAATAGTATACATATTCTATATATATATTATATATGTAATCTATAATATATAATAAATATATAATATCACCTATACTATATATCACATGTATCAAATATACGTATTATAATATATATAAATAAGTACATTATATAGTATATATAATATAGATACTATGATATACTTTATACATATACTACATATACTAATACTGTATACACTAATACCTATACAACTATACGATATAATATATATAATGAATAGTATTATATAAATTAAATACTGATAATATATATATATACTAAAATAAGGCAAACTAAATACATAACTATATATATATATATCAATAAGAAAGAGGGTGATTATTAGAGGGCAAGGCATATAAATAATCAAATAATAATAAAAAAAATTTCAAAGTATTTAACCAGAGATGAAAGTGATTGCTAAAGCGAATACAAATTCGGAAGCTCAAATTTGGTACCGCGACCATTCAATCTCTCACATATATAATAATGATACCATATACCGCATATTAATATTACGATATATACTATATAATAATCGATATATAACTATTTATAATTGATATATAAAATAATAGTATATACATAAATATACACTATAATTATAATACTATATATACAATCAAATAATGTATATACATATAAACCATATACTATATATAATAATACTATAATATCATCATCATATACATATAATCATAATATATATGTCATAAATGCACTATCATAATATAATATAAAAATATATATAATATAACTATAGCAGATATATATATAATACTAAATATATATATATATCAGATATAATATATATAGAATACGACTTAAACCCGTAAACTCACCACAGTATTCATAGCTCACATATATAATTATAATAATATATTATATATAACTTCATAATATATAATATAACATCATTATATATATACTAATATTATCACTATATATATGAATATATATAATATATATTATATATATACTAATATATATAATACTATAGTCATAGTTAAGCGCCGTCTTACCGTCAGCTTATATACTTATAATATAATATATTATATAATATATATATATATATATTATATATACTCAGATATATACTCACTAATTATTAATATTTATACTATATATATACTTCTATAATATACAATTGATAAATATATAATACATTAATATATAATATAAATATATATAAAATAATATATACTATATATATATTAATATTGATATAAATAGTATATTAATTAGCGGTCCCCCAGTAGCTATAACGTAGTATTCGTGGCGGCTGTAGCGTTCGTAATCGCTGTAGCGTCCCGACGGTTCGATCCGCAACAGTCTGAGCCATCCTTTGTAGCACGTTACAAGACTAAAAAAAAAAAATTTTATAAAAAAAATGATGTTTCATAAAGTGAATACCAATATTATTGACATAAAAAACTTTTACTATTTTCATATTTATTTTATGTATATATTTAAAACCACAATATATATAAAAGTATTTAATTTTGTGCACTATAAAACGTTCATCATACATATATATATATATATATATATATATACATTATATATATAATATATAACTATTCATATATTTAACTATAATATAAGTAATTATATATATATACGATATATATAAATATAACTGCAATCAAATTTATCACAATCTTAGTATAATAGGCAAAATTTAATTCATACTGTTTAAGATTTTTAAAAATAATAGTACTTCTCTAACGTACACACACACACACACACCGTACTATAGTGTAAATACTATACATAATATATAATATACTTTAAATTACATATATATATAATATATAATATATATAATATATAAATTATAATAATATATATAATATAATAATATATATATATATTATATATATTATAGTTTGTATAAATATATCACATATATATATATTTAATAATAATATTATATATACATATATTGTTTATTAAATAAAAAATTTATTACAATATATGTTACTGATATCAAAAATATTTATATTATACATGTATAATCCATATATTTATATATATTAGCGTATATATAATCATATATATATATATTATATAATATATATATATATATATATATATTATAGTATAGTATATATACATAGATATATATTAATCTAATATATATATTACAAAAATAATAAATCAAAGCATGATCATATATACACATTTGTTAAATCTCAGTACTACTTATACATTACCAAATAAATAAACTCAAATAATTATTAAGATATTTATATCAGTTTGGCCGCTTGATAAATATAGAAGACATACAACCTAGGTGAAATATATTGCGCATTATACGTACCTGTACATGTGTTATGGTAAATGATTTATTTTATAAACTAGTATATTTCATGAATTTCCATCATTAAATAACTAAATATAACTCAGAGTTATAACTTTATAATCAATAGTAAGAAAGTATAATGAAACTATCAGAGATAGCCAGCATTATACCTATAGCTATTAGGGGGATAAATATACCTAATATTCTAATGCAGAATTATTTGTAGCATATATAATAGAATA
>JABUQX010121014.1:0-2500 GCA_015478945.1 Trachelipus rathkii
AAATTTATTAAATTATAAATAAAAATATTAAAAGAGCAATTGCTACTTTAAAAATACTTTATATTTACCTCGACGTCTACCTCTGTGAGAGGGGAACCTCCCTTGGGCTGCTTGATGAGGATGGTGTTTATGGCATCCATTTGGTTTTCGACCCTTAAAACCTCCAGAAGGACCATCACACTATCATATAGGGAGTTCCATCTGCAGAAATAAATATAACTTTATATAAAATATCAAAAACTTATAAAATGAACTTGTCTATAATTAATCGGCAACAATTTCTTACGCTAAATTTCTTTTTTTAATAGTAACTACTACTACCTTGTCACCACAGGAGTCTTCAGTTTTCTTTTGGCGACAATCTTGATCTGGTTGGCCACCACTGGGGCCCTGTTCTGAAGGTTCCACAGGGCCTGGATCTTAGCTATGGTCCTCCTCCACTGTGAGCCCCCCTTGCTCCAGCCCTGTATATCACTCACATCTGTTGTCGCCAACAGATTGAGTGTGTGAGCACTGAAACAATAAGATATTTAATTCAAGAAATTCAAAGATTATTAGTTAAATCTTAAATGACAAATCTTTATTTGTTAATACTTATTACTTAATAATATTATTAATATATATTAGTAGCATTTAGCACTAGTTTTCGCGAATTCTAAGTACCTGCAGCGGTGTTGAGGCGGCAGACTTGGGTTGTCACCCTCAGCCCTCAGGAGCTCCTGGAGATCCACAATCTCCAAGTCAGGATAATCAGGGTCCATAGGAAGGTTCTCCTGGTCCTGGTTGGACTCACCAAAGGCGTTGAAGGCTGCCACGTAGTTGGTGCCATTGTCCGTAGTGGTGGCCTTCACCTTACCGTGGATGCTAAACTCATGATGAATCTCTGTGATTAGTTTCCCCAGTAACTGGTGAGTTTGCCTTTCCTAAAGACAATAATTTTATTGTTTTAGTCTGTAAATTAAATAATATTTACACCTCATATGTTCTTATGGTTATGAGACTAAGGTATAAAATGACAAAATTTAACTTTTTAATTTTCTTACCTTCACCTCCCTGACCGCCAAAGTTGCATGGCACCTTTTGAGGTTGACCCTGTCAATCCAGTGGACTGTCATTCCCAAGAAGGACCTATTGTGGGCGGTCCAACTGTCGGCTGTAGTGGCCACCCACTTCTGGTGGAAGAGGTTGTTTATCAGTCGAGTCTTCCCCTTTTGCATCAGCTTTTCAATATCCCTGCTCAAAGTCCTCCTTGAGGTGGGATGAAACTCGGGATTAATGAGGTAAAACATCTCCTTCGTGTAAGGATCATCAGCTAAATCCAGTGGCATCATTGAATGAATGAACCACCTAATGATGAAAAAGTAATTAAGTTAATAAATCAATATATTTTAAATTTTTAATAAAAATATTTTTAAAACGTGAAGACGCTAAGTCGCTCATATACCTATTTAAAAAAAATTGAGTTCAATTAAAATAACTAATATTATGTTTCTGAATTTTTTCACCTGGTGTAACCTTGTCTTGCTCTCTGCTGGCTGAACTTTGACCTGAAGCTCTCATCCAGAGACATCTGACGCTTGCGAGACTCACTCTCCCTTGAACTGGAGCGACCGCGCTTGCTAAGCCCTTCAATGGCTGCAGAGAGGTGAGGGAGAAGGTCATTGTGCATCTGGTATATAAAAATAATACAAACTTTAATTACAAATTTTTTAATTTTCTTTGATAACATTTGTATAAAGTATCAAGACTTTATACAAGAGTGTTTAAATCTTGATAACTAATTAACTAGCAACACCAGTTAGTTGTTGTGATCTTATCTAAATTATTTAATTAATAATTATTTAAACTTACATGCTTGTAATGCTGCTTGAGGTGGGACCTTGTCTGGGTGCTGTAGGAAAGCCCCTTCTTCCCTTTGCAGGCAGGATGTTTACACTTGGCAACACCAGTGTGAATCTTCCTAAGAGACACCCCATCAACTTTCTCATCAGTCCTCAAAAATTTTTCAAAGATGAAGAAACTGAAATAAATAGAAGTTTTTAATTTTTTTGAATTTGACTATTGTAATTTCATATTTAAATGTTCAATCATGAAAAAATTCAAAAAAAGTTAATTTACTAGATTTTATTTAAAGATTTAATTTGGTTACTTTATAGTCTTTACTCTTTACTATGCTCTTTAGTCTTTAGTCTTTAGTCTTTACTATAGCATGGAGGCGAGTTTCTTACCTCTCAAGAGTGAGCAAATAGCTTTTCAACTCTTTGACGGCATCCTCGTTGCCCTCTTGGCCTTGGTTTCCAGGATCCCTCGTCTCCTCACAATCAAGGGTTACAGTGACAGGATCAGTAAGAGATCTTTGGCTGTCCATGTCACAGCTCTCATTTAAAATGGGAGAGCTGCTCCTTAAGCTACTACTGGCAGCGGCTGAACTGTCTCCAGAAACACCTCTGGTCCTAGTCACAAACTTATCCATGTATTTAATTATTTTAATAATTTTATG
>JABUQX010121014.1:5000-7500 GCA_015478945.1 Trachelipus rathkii
TATATTCTTTCATATATATATATATACTGTGAGTCCGGCAGAACCCGTCAAACCGATTTTCATAAAAATCGCAGCATCAGCTCTAAATGAGCTGTGTCGAAACATTAAAAAGATAAAAAATAAAAATAATTGATATCTTTATATAAAATTACAGACTCGCAAAATACTGAATAATTCTATAGGGTTTTACTTATCATTCCAACCAGTGTTTCTTTCAGGCATACCTCCGGGGGGGCTTTGCCCCCCCGGAGACAGTCGAGTGCCCCCCCGGAGAAAATCGAGCATGAATTAATTTTTGCCGTAAATTACAAAATAAAGCAAATAAACATAAAAAGTATGTTTAAATCTATATTATCTAGCGATAAATAATAAAATCAGCCAGAATGCATGGAAACATGATAGATATGGCAATAAAATAGCAAAGTTGTTAATTCTGACTTCTGAGAAAATGGGTATTGCTATAGAAATTTCTTTCGGAAAAGGTCCTATTAGTTAAGGAGTGGCTTAGTTAATATATATTTATTAGTGTTTATTTTTCTCATGATCTCATATATATATATATATATATATATATATATATATATATATATATATATATATATATATATATATATATATATATATATATATATATATATATATATATATATATATATATATCTATATGTATATGGCAGCAATGTGCAATATGTATATGTATGGCATAGCTAACTTCTATTAACTCTTTCTTCTATATTATAGTAATATGTACAATAATATGTAGTAATAATATAATATATGTATGTAATATATAATAATATAATAATAATAATTAATAATAATAATATGTATATATAATGGAAATCAGAAATGAAAGTTTCCTTGTCACCTGTTATGTAATGAATGAACTCCTTAGTGCACTCTCTCTTATCTTAGCAATGCTTTGCAAAAGAAGGACTTTAGTATGACCAAAGTCATCCCCCTAATTACTGGAACAAAATTGCACCTGCAAAATATTGCAAATCAGTGTGGAGACGTCAATAGTGACTTACAAAAAAAAACGTTCGGTGTGAAATAATGGAGGAGTTTGTATCTGAAGTGCGCCTGATTGCTGATGAAGATAAGAAAAATGCATTTAAAGGGATGAAAATATACTGCGATAGTGTAATCGAAGAAATTGAAGAAAGGTTCAACGACAAATCAATTGATATAATGATATTTGCTAGTCGCTTTGAGACGTTTCAGTCATTAACAAATTTACCGGATATTGAAGTTAGAAAATTTTGTGACAGATTTCCGATGTTTAATGCGGAAGGTGTACTAGCTGACCTGAAATCCTTCATTTTTTATATCAATTCCATGCTCGAAAGCGAAATATTTAAAGCAGATGAAAGCCCATTGTCGAAAATATTGGAAGCGGACGTGGGATATTGCGAGTTACAAAAGCTCTGTGAAATCTTTCTTGTCATTCCTGTAACGATAGCCTCGGTTAAAAGATCGTTCAGTACTATGAACCGAATACTAAGTAAGACAAGAAATAGAATGCTGCCAGAAACCTTAATGCATTGTATGATGATAAGCATCGATTGGTCTGAGAATCCAACTGAGGATTTTCTAAAAAAAACTGTAGACTTGTATGCGACGAAGAAAACTCGTCGTATACGATTCCTTTAAACTTACTTCTTTAATACCCCTAACTTACTAAGTACTAACGTCGGGGATACGGCCTACGAAAGTGTTATATATATATATATATATATATATATATATATATATATATATAATTTATTTTTTACCACTATATATATATATATATATATATATATATAATATAATATATATATATAACTATATATATATATATAGCAATATGCTGCTGCTACCTGCATATATACTGCTCTTCTTTATATATATATAAATATATATATATTTATATATATATATATATATATATATATATATATATATATATATATATATATATATATATATATATATATATATATATATATATATATATATATTTTATTTTACCAAAGATCTATTTCCTTATTTGAAAAGGTCATATTACTCATATATATATATATATATATATATATATATATATATATATATATATATATATATATATATATATATATATATATATATATATATATATATATTTTATATATGTATATATATATATTTTAATTATAATATTCTCTCATAATAATGTTTTCGTACCCTTATGTTATTTTATTTATCTAACTTCCCAATAAATTTCACAAATAGATTGCTATATTTTTGCAAGTAAAGATTTGGTTATATTTCGGATATTTACTATTTCAGTAAGACAGTATCTAATAAGACTAAGATTAGCTGACAAGTGACAAGAATATCATTATCCTTTATTTTTATGTAAATTATGTTATACTTATGTGCCCCCCCGAATCTCTGTAAAGCCCCCCCGGAGAAAATTGTCTGAAAGAAACACTGATTCCAACTGATCGGACCTTCGTTTTATTGCAATGTAAGCCTT
>JABUQX010121014.1:12500-27884 GCA_015478945.1 Trachelipus rathkii
TGTTATTGTATAGTAGTGAGACTATGGTCTGGAATAAGAAGTATAGATCTGAAGTTCAATGTGTTCAGATGGACAATCTTAGGGGTGTGCTAGGTGTGAGAAGAATTGATAAAGAGAGGAATGAACATATTAGAGAGTGGTGTGGTGTGAAGAAAGGGAGTAAATGAGAGAATAAATGAAAGTATGTTGAGATGGTTTGGTCATGTGGAAAGGATGAGTGATAGTCGGTTGTCGGTTGGTTAAGCGGATGTATAGTGGTGAGTGTGTTGGGAATCGACCGGCTGGGAGACCGAAAAAGTGGATTGAGTAAGTAAACAGAATGTCTGAAGGGAGAGAAAATGTGAAAGGAGTTTGGCAGAGGCGAGTAAGGGGTGCATGATAGGAGAGAATGGCGGGGTTTTGTATGGGGGCATGGTTGTGGCCCACCTGGGCCAGGGGATGAACCCTTACATTGACGATTTACCATAGTGAGGGTCCGTCGCGGTCCCATGATGCTCTAGGGTGGATTTTCTGTCTGTGACGAGCTCTCACTAATTAATGGTACAGAGGGGGCGGTAAGGCTGGGCTTTCTTTTCGACGTTTGTCATGTTCTCCTACTGCTTTTCTTTTCCGATGCTTGTACAGCACCTTACCCCCAATCTTGGGGCAAAGAGGAAGGTGAAGAAAGAAAGAAAGAATATATATATATATATATATATATATATATATATATATATATATATATATACTGCCCCTGCCTGCATACATATCAACTCATATATATCTCTTAGCACCTGGAGTCCACCACTTATAAATAGCATCTATATATATATATATATATATATATATATCAACTTTTTAAAAGTTATTGAGTTAATTTTGTCATTTACAGTAGATATAATGGTACATTCTTATGTATATTAACCTTAAAATTAAATTTTTTTAACATTGTTTTCATTTCTCCTTGATGCCACACTATTTCATTTGTCTATGTATTGTCTTGAACTATAATAACTATAATAATAGCTATCATAACACAACTTAAAAAAAAATTTTTTTGGCATTTTTGAATGGCTGTATTTCTTAAAACAAGCAAATACCAAAGTCAATATTGCAGGTGAAGGAACATCTATGGTAGTAGTATAATGTGTGAAAATTTCAGATTTTTAGCACTTACCCCATCAGAGATATTAAGGTTCAAAGTTACCGATTTTCCGAAAAATTGATTTTTGGACACCCTGTAAATTTTTTTTAAAATATTTACCAAACTTCAAATAAGATTTAAGTTAAACCCTACTTTAGTATGTATCATCACACAAAATTTTATATCGTTAAATTATTTCCTTCTTTTAATAATACACCCACGAAAATGGAAATTTCTTCGATTTTTAACACAATTTTTCGGATTCATTTTCATGGTGAAATATTATTTTCCCAAAAAAAAAAACAGGAAAGGCCAAATGTACCTTAAAGTATCCCTAACAAATCACTCTCTATGAAATTTGGTATAAGAATTACCAATATGGAGATATGACTTAAAATGTTACCTCTATTAAGTGATAAATTTTGCTCCACCTGGTCAAACATTTTGGCTCACCCTGTTACAACCAGAGTAAATCTACAAAAACGAATGGTGGTTTTGAACTTTCCAGGGATAACATTAACGCCATGCAAAATATAAAAGTTTTGCAAAAATTATCGAGCGGCCATCAGCGGTACGGAAAAAATGGATAGACCTATTCTCTATGTAATA
Source organism: Trachelipus rathkii (assembly GCA_015478945.1). Lineage (NCBI taxonomy): Eukaryota > Metazoa > Arthropoda > Malacostraca > Isopoda > Trachelipodidae > Trachelipus > Trachelipus rathkii. Next base: position 14,233 of record JABUQX010121014.1, read on the forward strand.
GACCCATATACTGTATGTGTAGTTCAAGTTTAAAGTTATTTCGAAAACAATTGTAGGAGGTGAAGCTCAAAACGTCAAAAAATATTAGTTTTCAAAAACTGAAAATTCTGAAAAATGACTATAGACATAGAAAAACACCTGAACACAACGATTTAGATGTCAGAAAAAGCTACAGTTTGATTTTTTCCCAGCAAAATTGTCTGAAAATTAAGAATTTTATGTCTATTGCTAAGTGGGGTTAAAATGGGGTGCTGTTGGAGCAAAAATTGAAACCTCCCGTTAATTTCTATAATGATAAGGAAGGCTTTTGAGTAATGACTTTAAGATTGTGCCAAATATTTGTGTGGTATTCATACTTTATTCCTGTTTGATATATTCGTAAAGAAATCAAATAATAATGCTTTCAGTCCGTGGTATTCCCGCTTGAATTTGTGACACCTGATGATGTTTCATTCAATAAAATCAGCTTTTCTTCCAAATCGTTGAACTCGTTTTTTTATTTCTACTTATTCCAAGTCGACGGGCTTTCTCTCTCTCTCTCTCTCTCTCTCTCGAATTTGCTCTAAGAATCGAACCCTGAACCTTCGTAACACGAGCAAATACTCTGTCTCTCTTTTGCTAGGATGCAAAAATAAATAACTAGTTATATAATTTAAGATAATATCAATTTTCAAATGACTTTTTAGCATCCGGCTCCGACTCCGGCTCCGGCTCTGACTCAGCTCCATCCCAAAAACTTTGCAACTACACAATCCTATTGTAAAAGTATCTATTATTTATCACTAAATTAATTTAAAAAGGTGTTGAGTAGTAACTTTGTTAGGCTTGAAATACACGTTCATTTACTTTTAGATAGAAAAAAAATAATTTCAATAATAGCAACATATTTTAACTCTAAAATACATGAAAATAAAAACATAATAAAAACTGTAAAAAAAACACAAAATATTTTTCCTCTTTTTATTGAGAGTTAATTTACGTCTACAGTTTCTTAACTCAAACCTTTTCATATTCTCCTCCAGAGTCTCGCTCTGACTCTGTACATCATAATCCTCTTTCTCCACCACACCAAACTATTACCACGCTCCTCTCAAGACTAAACATTAGTTTATTTCTCTGATTTTAGCTCTTTGGCAGCTCTTTTCTTCTTCATTCGTAATAAACTCTTCTTCACCATCTCTATTTACTCACCTTCAGGGAGAGACCCTTGCAAAAGCGTATTAATTGGGCCGTCCAATCCACATGGACCAGGTACTTCTCTTGGACTAATGTAACATCTTTCCCTTGGATCTCCTTCCGAATCTGAAAGGAAATTTACAAAGACACATGTTTACTCATTTTGTCCACGCAACGTTATTTACTACACTTAATATATATATCATATTATTATTATCTCTAACACACTCCTATAGTCATTATTCCTCTTTACATTATCTACTTACTATTACCCTCTCTAAATATATAGTATATACTCACATGAGTGATTCACCTAATTATATCTTCCCCATAATCACTACTATATATATCATATATATATATATAACCTCTACGTACATCCTCTAGCTTTCATTCCATCTCAACTTCAGTTAACTCATTTACATTCAGTTTAATCACCCTATTCCCTACGCACTCATTAATATATCACTCCTTTACCTCATTTCTCTTCTACTCCTCCTACTATCGCTTCCATTTACACTATAGGAGCTATTATGCCTATATTAATACCTATACCTCATTCCCCCGATTCCTTTTCCCCTTTATTCTTTTTTCTTGTGTTATCTCTCTCTTTGTCTCTTCCTTTTTCCTTTTTTTTTTTTGTTACCACAGAGATAAACATTCACCTCACCCCGTCCCATCACCGGCAGAGTCCTTTACTCCTACAGGATGAGCTGGGGATCACTACCTTCCATTTACGTCCGAGCAGGACGAACGGAGCCAAGCCAAGGAGAGAATAGCTCACATTCTCCCACCCGACGCCAGTTTGTCGGACACTCCGCTCTGGCGAGCTCCTCTCGCTTGGTTTGTGTCACGAGTGCTCTCCCACTGAGCTACGGGTGCTTGTATGTCATACTAATACCCATCTAGTTATAAGTATTACTAATATAAACCCACCACACTTATACCATCCATATCCTTACTTTATTACACATTCGCTTGATTTAATCGTCTAACTCCTCACCATTATACTACACAAGAACTACCACTCACATTAACCTCACCTTCCATATATCTTCCTAATACTTAATCCACTTCCTCCCTCTTCCATAATCTTCGTTATATACCCCTCTCTAACATCACTATACACATAATACCTATCATACCTTATTAATCATCTCTCTATCCCTACTATCTTTTCCCTCTTTACTATAATTGACTATTATTTATCACTCCACAGCTGCCCGTATTTAGTAGGGACTTCCCACTATACTCACAGGCTAAACTTATCTACATATATAATATATATAATATATATATATATCCTGAGGCCCACCTATATATCTCACGCTACATTACCGTATATATTACTAACACACTATTACTCATCTTAATAGGTTATCTAGATTACTTATATAGATAATATATATCTTATCCTTAAGGTTCACCTCCAACATCACTTCACATATCTATAACTACTACACCTACTCACCTCCATACACCTCACTAATAATATTCTATATATATAATAAATCATATATATCACTTACATATATAATATTCACTATATTATCATCCTACATTATAATATATATATATATTTTATTATCTAAAAATATAACTTGTATATTATAAGTTAATCTACATTTATTAATATAGCTTAATTGCACAATACAATATAAAAAATATCACCTAAATGATAAACGATTTTATTATATAAGTCTTTCTTGTTTCACACATTTTTATTATCCTTGATGTATTCTTATATTAATACCTATAATGAGTGTATTTAACACTTTATTTTTATCATATAATTATTTTTTAATTATATATTATACTATTACATATTATTTAATCGAAATACACAATATTAATATATCGTTCATTATAATATACGATAATAACTCAATAGAAATAATAAGTTGTTATTTCTAGTTGTATCATATATATACTCATTACTTATTATACACTACTACGTAATAGTTTTATTTAAATTATTTATTTACCTTTAATATTTGGGTTAATTTACAATTGGTGATAAAATCTTATGCTCTTCGTTAATACCAAACTATTCATTCCTAAATGCAACCTATTCCACTAATTAATACTTAATATGACTATATATAATGTAATTACTAGAATGATATTATATGTACTAATTACTCCTAGTCTCACTCCAAATAATTCTGGTTTTATTATCATATCATATATTAGTTAAAGTTACTTTATATTACACAATCCAGTATATTGTATATATATACAAATATTTCATTATAACTGCGTTATTATTATTGCAAGATATTTTTGTCCTATTTTTTGCACTATTTCTAAGATATGTTTCAATGCACATTCTTCAACATTGCTCATAAAAGAAGCTTACATCAGATAATTTAAATCAATTTTATAATAACACATCGTGAACTGTTTCAAGAACTTTTATAATATTACAATAGAATACCGTTTAGTATCTACTTTTCTAAAGCTCACTTTCTTTTACAATGAATACTTCACTTGAAATCAATAAATCTCATACATTTTAATTTGTTTTTTTATTCAATACACTTTCATAAAGCTTATAAGTGATTTATATTATTGGCACCTAATGTATTCTCTATCATATATATACATTAGATACCTATTGAGTATTTTTATAGATACGATTATTAATACTAGAGCAAAAACATCTTACTCAATATATAACGTTTATCAACCTTAACTTTATGTTTTGTTTTTTCAATTTTCATTATTTTTTATTAGGTATTTCAATTATACGTTATAAAAGATAAAGAAATCAATCTAAAACAAATCTATCAAAAGAATCCACATCATCTACATTATTGAAAGAGGACCTATATCTAGGTAGGGAACGGTAATATAATATAATCTTCCTATATTACGTAATCGAGCAGTAGATCAGAGTAAGCCAAGCGACCTAAAGGAAGAATAGTTCACTAATTCTCCACCTCAGACCAGTTGCGAACCTAATGGGACCTCGCTTTGTTCTGGCGTAGTGCTCTCTCAACTGAGTCATACTCCGGGTAATGGCTTTTAGTATTAAATAATAATTATATAAAATAATATATACATAAAAATAAATAATTATATCATATATTCATACATATAATAATTATAATTACAATACAATAAATACACTATAATCACTATATATATATATATATATATATATATTATACTTATATATATATTTAATTATATCATATATATATTATATATTATTATATTATATAATATATTATTTATTATATATATATATAATAATATAATTATATATATATATTATATTAGTATTTATATTATATTATTAATATTATATTAATATATTTATTTATTAATATATATATTTAATTATTATATCTATATATATTAATATATATTAATATATATTATTATATATATATAGATATATATATATTATAATATATATATATATATAATATATATATATATAGTATTATTATAAATATTATATTAATATATATTAATCTATAAAAGCTATTGATTATATATAATATAATATATTGTATTGAGTATATTATATTATATACTTATATTATATATATATATATATATTAATTATAGTATTATATGTATTATATATTATATATATATTATATATATTATATTATATATTAGTATATTAGTATTTATATATAATAATATATATAATATTATATATACACATATACATTATCAGTATATATATATTACATTAATATATATATCATTTATTTTATATACTAATATTATATATATATTAGTATAATATTATATTATATATATATATGAATATAATATTATATATATATAATATATATATATATGATTATTAATATTATATTATATTATCTATATATATTATTTTATATATATATATATATTATTTTTTAATATATATATATATAATATAAATATATATATATAATATATATATGTAATATTATATACATATATAATATCATAATATTATTTTATATCATATATAATATCTATTATTATATATATATATTATATATATATATTATAATATATATATATAATATATATATATATATTATATATATATATATTATTATATTATTATATTATATATATATATATATTATATTATATAATATTATATTTATATAATATATATTTATATATTATATTTCTATATATTATATATATTGGTATTAATTATATTATATTATATATTATTATATTTATATTAATATATATTTATATTATATATATATATCATAATTTATATTTACACATACTAATACATTTATATATAATATATTAATAATATATACATATATACACATACATATCAATAATATATAATATATAATATATCATTACCATATTATATACATACACTCAATACAATTATCATACTATTAATATATACTTAATATATATATATACATACATATCTATATTACATTAACAATATATAATATTCTAAACATATTATCATATATATACTACATGTAGCCGACTCTTCTTAGAATTGAGAGTATCGAGATCCTACACATAGTCATGTTGATACCCTCTAGCTATCAGATATCCATATTTACACACAGAAATACGAGTATCGCCTATTTCACTACCGAACACAACGCATGTGTCATTACATTATACCATAAGCTAATTATCATCATACCTTAGCATATCACATATACCTTATTAGTGTATTCTTTCACGATAGAAGCGATCACTATAGAGTTATATAATATGCTTACATCACTATATGAACTTTTATCTATATATATTTATTAACCTAAGGGTCACTCTATGACAACTCTTGACTAAATAATTTATACAATAATTTATTAATAGTAAAGTATAAATTATACCTATAGATCATGATATGTGTATCATAATAAAGAGTTTTATCATATAGATACCCTGTTGTTATTTAATTAATATGCCAAGAAAAAGATCATTAAGCGTTTCCAACTCTTTACTGGAAAAGTTTAAACAATCGTTCCGTAAATTGGGAGTTTTTTTTTTCCGGAATTAGAATGTGATATGAATAATTTGGTCTTATTTTTTGATAATATTTTAAGCTTTACATATGGAGGTAATTATGAGTAGTTATGCTGCCATTTGGAATTAATATGCAACCCATTTTAAATTTATATATTAAATATGACGCGATATCTCTAACGGGCATTACTATTTATACATTATTATACTGAGGGAGTGTAGATATACTTACTTCTAGGTTAATAATGTATATAGAAATACGTGAACGAGGGACTACTAATATTATTTGAAGGTAGTACAATTTGGTAAAGTAGCGATTTACTGTTAGTACTAACGCGAGAATTTATAACCTCATAATACTGAACGAAATAGGTAAAAAATACAGAATTTCAGATAGGCTCGATTTCAAACTAATAGTTGGGAGTTTATTTATATCTCTGCATTCAGTATATATATATACCTATAGTAGATACAAGACGGTAGAGCGATCACGAGTACTCAGACATGGTCAATATGTACTCAGCTCGGATTGAAACCTTAAAGTTTCGGATTATCTCAGTAGAAATATTAATATATGAGAAGTTACTCCATACCTTGAATATGGCTATCAGATCACCGATGATAAGGATGTGATATTATTTTAAATAATAAATAAAAATATTAAATTTATGTATATATACATGAAACATGGAGAAATATTGAGGAGAGTTGATAAATATAATGAAGAATAAATGATAATATATATATATAGTTGATAGTTGTAACTACTATTGAGGCATAGAAAATATAGTCGAACGAGATAAGAGTAGTTGTAAACAAATAAATAAAAAAAACATAATAACAAAAAACTCAACAGGAATATATCAGTGATTAACACGACCAGAGTGGATTAAATATCAATAGACTAAGAAATGTAAAATAAGTCAATTAAACACACATATTATAACTAAAAACTATATAGATTCATATAACTTATTTAATAAAACTATGTGTCATAACTTGAATTTATATATATTTATTATATATATATATATATTAAAATATATATATAATATATATATATTATTATATATATATATATATAATATACTATATTATATTATTATAGTATATATATATATTATATATATATATTATATTATATATATATTATCTATTATATATATTCTATATTTAGTTAATATAATATATATAATAGATTATTACATCTATACACATATATATATATATACATATATAATAATTATATATATTATACATATATACAAAATAGGTACTAGTTGCATGTTATATCTGGCTTATTTGTATCAACTGAGTCGATTAATATCGGTATCATTATCTCATCCTTTAACTGGGTCCTTATAGGTGTGGCCTTTATGAGCCTATGATTATTGCGCAGTATATAGAATGCGTGGCTTGAATGTTATTCCTGACTGCATTAAATAGTGACAGTATCTAATGTCTATGCGTAAAATTACTTTTTAGCTTATATGAGTGGACTAGATGGTAACGATTGAGCTATTATTTAGTATTATTACCGTCTGCGATAGGGCAGGAAATCTTATTCACTGGTATAATGATATGAAGAAGTCAACTCAAGGTAAGTATTTTATTATCTAATTAATATATATTATATATATATTTAATATATTATATATATAATATATATATATATATTATATATATATATGAGGATCAATTTTACCTCATATTATATAAATATTATAGGATGTTTATGACATAAAATACAAATAATATAGAATAATCAAGCTATGAGCCATCATAATTATACGTTAAACTCATGCTCACTGTGACGTGTTATACACTTAAACTCCAAATATGTAAGAGTAGAAAATAGTTGCCTAACAATGTTGTCATTTTATAAGTAACTCTATGTATCACATTTATAATTTGATAGTTGAGTTTTCATATTTAGAGATTTATTTATAAATTAATTTTTTTTTTTTATTTATTATTATTTATGCGGGGCTCAAGATAGCTCACGACGTGAGGGTATACCATTAATTACTGAGGGGAGGGTAATACAGGAAGTCCCCCCCGTCGTCTCCCCACGTACTGAGGCCGAGATGACCTAACTTGACCTCTTTATTCACCTTACTTGGCGATTTAAATCTTCGGGTATAATGTAATCACCTTTAGTATTAAAAAAAAAAATATAATAAACTTTATTGATGTTACGCATATTACGCGACTAAATAATAACAACATAATCGCGTAACAAAAAAATCCCGATTTACATCGCTGTATATATATTTTATATTATATTATTTATCGATATATATATCTCTAGGTTTATAATACATCCCTTTTAAAGGGAAAGTCCTATATATTATTAATATTTATAATTATATATAATATATATATATATATATATATAATATATATTAATATATATATTATATATATATATGATATATATATATTATATATATATATATATTTTATATATTATATAATATATAATATATATATATATTAATATTAATAATATTTATATATATATTATATTATATATATATAAATATGATATATATATATTATATACTATAATTATACACTAATAGCAAATATTAACAATAACTATCTAACCAGTTAATTAATAATATCACCTAATTAATATAATAAACACTTAACACGAATTAATAAAACTATATCACTTAACAATTATTTTACTTACTAATTTAATTATATTATCATCTTAAGATTTATCGGTACAAGCAATAATTTGAGATCTAAGCCCTCACTTAGGAGTTCTCATGGAGTGGAGAGCAGATTCGGATATATGAGCGGCAGCGCAGCCAGTATTGCCATGATCTGCTGAAGAGAGGAGTTGGAGGCGTAGATTGATATGTCTTTATTGGTAGTTTACTGTTGATGTGCGGGTTATGAGAGAGAGCTGTGAGACAGAAATTTTTTTTCGCTATAAGCGGTTCATGATTCCAGTTAACTTTGTTTCTTCTTCAACTGATTCTATAACTATTTTTTAGGATCATCGAGTATGATGTATTAGGTCATTTAAATTTGTGAAGCTTTATTTACTTATTTTTTTACAGTTATACTTCCTTCTAATCACTTTTGTGTGATTTGGCCGTGATGTCTTCTCTCCGCGGGTTAATTCACTCCGCTCCTGCTCCTTGCCCATTTAGCTTTTTCCTTTATTATTCCCTTTCCTTTATGTGGGGTCGGCAGGGCAGTGTCTTTTTCCATATGCGTTATAATTCATCCAGTCGCCGTCTCCTCCTCGTCTGCTTTATCTCACTCCCCGTTACGGCTAAGAGCCCCTACATTGCCGTCTAATAGTAATACCTTTACTAATAATATATATATATTATACTTATATTTATTTTGCTGCTCCTAAATAAAAAAATAGCCAATATTTATTTTTATTATATTATATTTATTTTTTTTATTTTTTACATTTTTCCTATTAGATCAAGATATTTCTGGTATTCCATAAATGTATTAATATTTTCTCATTTTCTGCTGTTTAAGCTATAGAGAGTAGATGAGATATATGATTTTTTTTTTTTTTTAGCTAGATTTTTGGGCTAATAAGAATTTTGTGCGCAAGGATTCCAACAATGGTAATTTAATTATAACGAGCTTTTGATAAATAATGACAAAACTCTTTATGAAAGGTTATTGAGATATGGATCTGTGATAGTTGTCGCATCTAAATCCAAATATACACCTATAAAAAACTAAAAAATTTTCACAAATTTTGGGAAGGTGGTTTAAACTATTATATATAGTATAAATTACAACACCCTTTTAAGATAATTTATATAAAATTTTTTATTCTTCTATTCATGAGAACATATAGGCAATTAATTTATAATCTTTTTCCTTAACTCACTATACTTTATAAATTAGGTATATTAATATTTCACCTCCCTCACTAAACTTATGTTATTTATTTACCTGTAATACCATTGTATATTCTCTTGAAATAGTATATAAAGATTAGTAAAGTTCATTTTCATTTTTATATAAAGTAACTAATTTTTCTTTCAGATCATAATTATCAAATCTTTAGATTATACAGTAATATATGTATATAGTTAGCGTTGGCTGTTCTTGTGTTAACAACGATTTAGTTGAATTTTAATAAAACAAATTTGTTTAATCCATTTGGAAAGATTTGAAACAGATTATTTATTAGATCTCACGTCATAATTGTTGGACTAATATTATTATACATAATATAAAAATTTATAGTTCAATATATTTTCATAATGTAAAAAATATAAAATATAATTTAGCATAATATAATATAATATATAATATAATATAATACTATATAATATATAACAATAATTTAATATAACAATAATTTAATATAACAATATAATTTAGTGGTAATGATATAATATAATATAATAATATAATATAATATATAATAGAATATGATTAGTGTATGGATATGGAGAGAGAGTAGAGAGAGAGAGATAGTAGAGAGAGAGAGAGAGAGGTAGAGAGATGATGAAGAGAGAGAGTAGTATAATAGAGATAGATGTAGTGCTCATATGTATCGTTTCATATAATAATATATTGTATAGTAAATAATTTTATTTTTACTATATTTACTATATAATTATATATATATACTATATATCTTACTTTTTATATATTTTATACTATATATATATATATATATATATATATATATATATATATTATATATATATATATATTATTATATATATATATATAATATATATTATATTTTATATATTATATTATATATATAGATATATATTAGAAATATATATATTATATATTTATATATATATATATTATATATATATTCGAGGGTGGCTTACACCATCTGTAACGAGCTTAGGTCATAAGCTCTCATTAAAAAGACATGTACCCACGTAAGTATTCCGGTATAACATTTTCAGTGGTACTGTGACTGTAGTTTGATATTCATTTCCTAAACAGGCAGCCATGTTATTTGCATATTGATGGACGAATGGGAACAGTCGTGAGCCATCAAGAATGTATCGTGACACATATCCAAATAGAAGGCATCTCCATCACACGACATTCTCTAGCGTCCTTTGGAGATTGAGTGAAAATGAACAACTGAAACCTCCTACTGCCCACGAAAGATCTCCCACCCCCGTGTCTTTCGTACAGCTGCGAGAGGAGAGAAAACTTTATTCTCCGAAACGTTGCAAGGGACCACAGAGTCGGTTCTAGAACTCTTGTTGGCGCCATAATATATCATATCGAACCATCTTGAGCGTACTACGTGATGAGAATTTGTACCAATATCATTTGCACAATGTCTCCCATACAATGATATTGCCACGTACCACATATTCTTCCACGTGTAGTTATTTGAGCTATTCCCCTTTATCTATTGCCTTTTACAGACATCTCCAATCTTCTACACATATGATACGTCATTTAGCTGGGAAGGAGTTACGAATTTCCATAACAACCACATCTGGACACCAGACAATCCTCAAGGCATACTCCAATTCCGGATATATGCATGGGCTGGCATTATTGATACAGCATTATCGGACCATATATCTTACCGGAGCACCTGAACGCCCAGTCATATCTACAGTTGCTACGGGATAAATTGCCAAAAAGTGGTTTCATGGTAGGTGGAATTCCCTAGCAGGACATAGTTCTTCTTAGTATATGATAGTACATTACTGTTTGCTCTTGGTCACGTTTCGCGGGCAGTAGTCTCCACGGGTATGTTTTTTAGTACTAATTCGTTGGATTTTGAATGAAGAGCAAAACCCAATGCATGGTTCAACTGTAGATCCTCAATTCCAGCGACCGTCCGGACGTGGTCCTGGTCCATCGTCTACTTAGTTGCAGGCCACTATGTTATTATATTTGTGGGGGCACCTTAATCTAAAGTAGTAATAACATGGTTTTAAGCATGCGATATGCCTAGTCTTCTTCTTTATTGTCAAGTTCGGAGTTGATCGATGAACAGCACGCCCACACCATTTTCCCGTTGGAAAAGGGTAATTCTTTCCCATGAAAAACCTAAAGACTACACTTTTGCTGTTGCGTGTTACGATATCACCCACTTCGTTACTATGTCATTAGAGACATTCTTGTTCATCCTCGCTGGTGGAAAGGTTTTCTCGTTCCCTCCACGTACCGCCGTAACTTGGTTCATACATTTTTTTTTCGGTTTCCCCTTTCCTGAATAGTTGGAGAAAATGGCAATAAAAAATACATGGAACTTTGAGTTCTTTATTCTTTTGTTTTTTATTACATAATTTTAATTATTCATATTTCAAGAAATTAAATTTTTATGTGTTGCATTTTATTAATTACATAAATATACTCTAAGGGCAACTATATGTTATTTAATTTTGGAAAGTATTATAAAAATTTATGCTTTTTTATGTTTCTTCTATGTTCAGCTATTTATCTATCTATCTTTCCAATTCTATTTTTAATATATATATAATATCTATTATATATATATATATATATTAGTATATTTAATATATATATAATATCCTGATTATCTTTATTATAAAATATATATGTCTCTATATATAAGATCCCTATATTATAATCTAGTATATATATATATATATATATATATATAATATTATATTAGAGAGAGATAGAGAGATAGGTACAGACCTATACAGTATTCTTATTTAAATAATTTACTGTAATCACACAACTTACACATTGAAAGTCCATCTTGCCTCGAAGCCAGCACAAAGTTCTGTGTCGGGTTTTACTGCAGGCAAATGACATATTTCAGGTAAAGAACCTCGAGGAGTAGGTTGACATAATTGTCTCGTACAAGCTTCTTCACCACGGTAAAACAACGGCAAGTATTACACTCATCTTTCCACCTCATATAAAATCAAACAATTTTTTATGACTTATATTATGAATAGGAATCATGGAAATTGGTTATGAGAATAGTATACCGATTCAAAATACGACGATTATTCATGTTCCAGTTCCGATTTGCACTATTGAAAATCTTACGATTGAGGCTCCGATTCAGATTCACCAAATTTTATCGATTTCAATACCGATTCCTCAGACCGGTTCCTAACTATATACCACGAAAGGTTCATAACAATTCGGGGTTTCAGATTTAAACGTTAGTTTTGTGAAAAATATTAAATTTGTACAATGTAAATGTTTTAAAAAAAAAAATAAAAAAATAAAGAATTGATAAATATTTAAATATAAATTTATTAATAAAATATTGGTTTGTAAATGAAAAGCGCCTTAAAAACAAAATAAATTAGTAAAGTAAATAGTAAGTTTTAAAAAGAAAATCTAATACAAAAATCAAATCGTCAATAGTTAGAAATCTGAATAGTAAGTGACGTTAAAACTAAATTTCATTGGTATAACTCCACTTACTTATCCTCGGACAAATGCTTTGGTCTTTTTGTCGAAGGTTGCATTCCTCTCTTGTGAAACGGTAGTTTTATTAGTTGCAGTAAAAGCAAATATACAAGTCT
>JABUQX010121015.1:0-2500 GCA_015478945.1 Trachelipus rathkii
ACGGTAGAGTATATTCGTTGATCAGAATAATAATTAACAATGTTGTTATAAATTTTTTTTAAAATATTGTCATGTTAATATAAATTAACATTGTTATGTTAGAGATATGCTTGAGTCAGTGTGAATATGTTACGTCTTTTTATGCTATGTTAGTTACTTTACTGTTGTTAAGTGGAGAACTTTGTTAACGTTAGCAGTTTATTCATGTTTACGGTGTGTCAGGTTTGTCGTTGTGCATTATATTCATAGTTCAGATGATGCTAAGTAAGCTTTACTAATGTGAAAACTTTGTTACGTTAGCATATATTCGTTGATCAGTGTATAAAGAATTTGTTTTTATGTTTTGTTTATCCAAAATGATACTCGAAATGTGACTTGAATCAATAGATACAATAGATCATGGATGATGTGGGCAGTGTGGTATGACCTGTTTGATTTACTGATTTACTGATTTAGGGTATGCAAAACATGATAATTTTAGTAAAAATATGATCTGAATCAATAGATCAATAGATCAATAGATCAATAGATCACGGAAGGGCTGAGGAGGGTAGTTTGATTTATTGATTTACTAATTTACTGTTTTAGGGTATGTAAAAACGTAAATTTGTTGGTTATAAACATAAAAAGAAGAGGAAACTTTATTTATTTATTTATTTATTTATTTATTTATTTTATTTTTTATTTTTATTTTTGTCTTGATGGTTCTGAAACCATTATTTTCGAAATCTACAGACCCAATAACATATATAAAGACACCAACATTGTTGTTATACGAATGTTTATTAACTAGGCACCGCACCGGCTCCAGCACCGGTGTCGATACTGCCTCTGATTCCTTCTCAAACTCCTCCTTCCTCATTCTTCTTCCTTCCTTCTTCCTCCTCCTTCCTTTCTTCTTCTTCCTTTCTTCTTCCTCTGTTTTGCATTCCATGCATCTCTTCTCCTATTTTCAAATTGGGACCCCACTCCAGGTAGTCTTTGGACTCCGTCGCCAAATCCAACTCCAACTCCGTCTCCGACTCCGAACCCTCTTCCCTGTCTCCAAGTTTCAGTCTTCTACGACCATTTTAATTTTTTAAGGGGGGCTACGTCTCCCCTTACGGGGGGACGAGGGTGGACGTAATCTCGTCTATGACGAGATTACGTCATCACACTCAAGCCTAACTCGATTTAATCCTAATTTCACCCGCTCGGAACCCTCAACAAGGGCGTATGCGATATTTTGAGATACGCTCTCGGGGGGATGTACCCCCTATATACATCCTAGAGACTTGAGATTTCGCCTGTATCGAGCTTAACCCATACATAGATTATATTCCAAGTTTGAAATCGATACCTCTATTCCTTCCTATCGAAAAGGGTGGAGGGGACTAAACGCTGCCATCACTACAACGATTAATCGAATGTTAATTATAGTAATTATTTTCTTTCGATTATATTTTTCAATGTAAAAAGCCAACCAGAGCACGTAGAAAGACGATTTAAACATCGTTATAGGGGCAAAAAACATCAATAAATCGATTGGAAACATCAAAAATGATCTACCGATCATTTAAAGCATTCTAGGAACCAAAAAAAAAAGCCTCTGAGGGGTTAGGCTCCTCTTTTGGGGGACTAAACCTCCGAAAACGGTCTTCCAGACCTTAAATTCGGTCTCACGGACCTTAAAAACCCTAACTTTGACGTGTCAAACATCAAAATTTAGTAAAATTATGGAAATTTCTAAGTATATATATATATATATATATTTCAATTAAGTCACTACAGGCACTATTCTTCTCTAGAGCTAGGTATGCGTAAGGTTTTCATCCAATATAAAACAACTAGTGTTCATTAAAAGGAATTTGACAATGCCTGTTTGTGGCTTATTCTTAATTATTTTAAGAAATGGTAAAAAGGTTATGGTGGATTAGCATCCTACCTTTTGGGGTGTCATATTTCTGATGTTATTCAGAAGGGAAGAGAGAATTGTTATCAATGCAGCAGAGCTTCCAGGGCACTGCAGAACTGCCTGTCGTGAAGATCCTCAAAGATTTTTCCTTCTTGGCGTCTGCTTCAGTATTCGTTTGACTTTCACTAGCTGCTTTTCAACTGACTTCACAACTACAGAATCTTCACAACTGGGACCCGGAATACACAAAATAGTACATTATCTGTTGAGAGCTTTAGCGTACTTTCATTTTATTTAGTTTATCTTTGTCTTTTTTTCCACATTTGAATAAAGAATATTTAGGTAAAAAAAAAATTACTCGCTAATGAGATTCTATAAAATTTTATCTATTAAGATAACATGTTTAAAAACATGATTACTTACTTATGAACATTTTAATTTTTTAAGCAATCATTCTTCAAGGTTTCCTTTCTTTTGACATGCCCCATGAAAGCCCAACCCTGTTGTAACACCCTTTTTGACAACTATCAAACATTTTAGGTCACCTCAACACAACAGATCTGAAGCTTTACTCACTCCAAATCCAAAACATCATTCAATTAGGTA
>JABUQX010121015.1:7500-20931 GCA_015478945.1 Trachelipus rathkii
ACTTTTTCCATAACCCGTAGGGGAGGGCGGAGGAACCCCGCCACACCCAAATATCCAAATGAGCTGGGGGTTCCGGAGACCGTCGCCGGAGGGGGGGGGATTTAGTCCTAAAACCCCGATTTCCGGAAGGGCCGAGAGACCGACTTCCTGCCTCATCGGGTGCGCGTGTAATAACCCTATTGGGTATTCTTTAGTAAAAAAAAAAAAAGCAAAATTTAAAAAAAGTCTATTTATTTTAACCGGTAACGTGTTAAAGGTCTCTAAATAGGCCTCTCAATCCTTTACATATTAAGCAAAATTTTTTTATTATTTTATGTGTTTATCTGTACTCCAATGATTATCTGTATTTCAAAGGTAGTTCTATCTGTACTGAATTTTGTTAGTTTTTGCGATATATGTTTTTTATTTTTTATTTTTTTTTTTTACATTGTCCGCCTTTCGATGAACTTTCGTTCATTGATTGTAGCTTTCTCTTGCTTTCCTTTCCGGTTGGTATATAGTAGTTATTTAAACTACCATTGTTCAGCCTTAAAACATTCACCGTTATTTCAAACATATCTATTAAATAAATCCATTGTCGTTATGCCAGAACAACGTTCATATTTTAAAAGTGCGTATAATATTCGAATTGAAAAATAACATAAAAAATTATATACGTATGTTCTAAATTGATGACAATTCTTAGATTAACCACAAAATAAATTTTAAATCATAAAATTAAAATAAGTATATATCGATATTATATGGAATTGAGAAATTTTTGCTGTTAATTGAAATACATCTTTCCTTATAGATATATTATATATTAATATTATTATATAATATATTAATATATATAAATATAATATATATATATATATATATATATAATATATAATATATATAATATTATATTAATATATATATATATATATATAGTATATATATTTATATATATATAATATTAATATAATATATATATTAATAGTATATATATATATATAGTATATAATATTAATATATATAGATCTTTAATACATATATTATATATTTAATTATATATGTATAGGATATTATGTATAAGATATATATATATATAAATATATATATATATATATATATATATATATAACTATAGAAATTGTATATATTATATATATATATATATACAGGTGATTCAAATACCTCTGCGACAGTTTCAGAGGGCTAATAGAAAGCAAACGATAAGGAACATTATGTTAAATACCTAGTTTGTAATGAACGCTTCGTTTCAAAAGTTACGGACGAGTTGAAGGTACAGCAGTTTATGTTGTGCGAACGACTCGTCGCATGTAGGTTACTCGGACCGATTTAGTTACTTCATTTTTAATGTGGTTGTGCTGAGTACAGTGGGTACGCTTACGTCCTTCGGGAATACGTGCAATACCTTTACCTGCGCGCCATATTCATGTTGATTTCAGTACAGTGTAGGCATCGATACGAATGAAACTGCACTCTCCAGGAGTTAACGCGACCAGATAATTGGTTACGGTGCGTTCGATACGGAAAATGGACGAAGAAAGCGCACTTCATGTACCGGGAACGGTCCAGACTGAAATTCCAACTCACACAAGTCGCTCGCCTTCATCAGCGCTTCGAGATAACTGGGACCCTTCGGTCCGGTGCATTTCGGTGGAAGACCGGTAACTACGAGGAGCCCTGCGTTGAAGAAGAGTGCATGAGGAGAAGTCGCCAGCGTACCCGTCGACTTAGCACACGCGCCATGCCCATGCAACGGGTTTATAATAGTCGTCTGTGTTCGGTCTTGCAAGAGCAAAGCTATCCATGCATACCACCTACAGAATGTAAGGACTTGGGCCAAACGGCTTCGCACCTCCCGTGTGCCGATTTTGCCCGGTCGTTTCTTCTACGGAGCATCGATAATCCTGCCTTTCTGCATCATGTTTTTACCGATGAGCATGCTTCACAACGTGAGGGCTACTTCACCGCAGAAACAGCCCACAATATGGGCGAGGTCATCGCACTCCCCCAATGTTCATCGAGAAGTTCACCAGGCGAAAGTTACCGTAAACAGCTGGTGGAGATTCTTGAGATTATCAGCTGCTGGACTGTCATCAATTCCAACACTGTTTGATGGACCTGCGTCATCTGGCAACTTCTCTCAGAACATGCTTCCGCAGCTCATTGGGACGACATACGCCCTTGGCCGTCGAACAGTGTTCTAACATGATGGTGCTTCCATGCCGCAGCTTTCAGCATCAAAGTACGGGCGCATTGAACAGAATCTACACTGTAATGGATATAGAGAGGGGGAACCTGATTACGTGTGGCCTTGAAAAGATCACGGCGACGTCGACGCTCTAGATTATTCTCTCTTTGGGGCATGTGACAGAGTGTTGTGGTACATTAACCCAGCCAACAAAAGAGAGGAACTGATTCAGCGATATTCACTGCGTTTTGATCCAATCAGACACAGTGAGGGCATGTTCGGTAGAGTCCGACAGGCAAATGGCAACGGCGATGTAACGATTTAATCAGGGTACAGGGGCAGACACTTAACACATCCTATCGTAATGTTTCCCCAATAAATGAATTCTCATAACAAGCTACCATTGTTTGCTTACAAACTCGCGTCAAAAACACATGCTATTGTTTAACAAAATTATCATAGTGTTACGGTCTTCAACCTCGGAGTACACAGATGTACGGACGCAATCGATACAATATAATAGATATATATATATATAATATATAGTATATTATATAATTCTAATATATATTATATATTATTTATATAATAAGATATATATATATATTATATATAGTATATATATTTATAATATTATATATATATAAATAATAAATAATATTATAAGTAATCATATATGTACCTTGTGTAATTAAGACCATAATAATGTATTTACTAACGTAAATATAATATAATATATAAATTATGAAATATAAAATTAATATAAGTATATATATCCAATAAATGTATATTAAAATGATACCGATGTAGAAATTTCTCAAAGCAACGATATTGCTGAAGTATCTCAAAATAACATTATTAAAAAGTAACCATAATATAAAATGAAAAAAGTGTATAAGTATTTAATAAAATATTTAATAAAATATAATAACTATTTTCATATATAATTCTATGATTCGAGTAAAATATGTATATTGAATATTCTAAAAGCGTCTATTATTCCGACGGAACGAAAAAGTCAGAACTTTACTATTTAATAAAATCTGATATAAATATTATAAGTAGAATACGAAGTAATTATAAGTATACATATTAGAAATATTAATTAAAAAAAAAATTTAAAATTTATATAGTAATAAAAAAATTAATATCAATAAGTCAAAAATAACTAAAAGTAATGAAAATATTTACAATAAAATATTTTAATATAAAAACCTATATATAAAAATAAAAATATAACTAATTAGAAATAATAATAAAAAATAACTAATTTATACGTTATTATGTAATTTTTTATTCACTGTATGATAAAATATTTAATATATTTCAAAAATATATATATTGGTATAAAATTGACTCAAATCAAAACCAGTGTTGAAGTAAATCGAAATGAAATAAGATTCTAATAATTATTATTTAATAGATATATATCAAATTAATTAAGTCTTTATTAATTAATATTACAAAGTATAATTATTAGTTGTCAAGAATCAGATTACAATTTTGGTAAAGAATAAATATAACTTTATAATATAATAAATATAATAGCTATTATAATAAAATAATTAAACACTCTAAAAATATAATAAACTATCAAAAGCTATAATAGTTGCCATTATCTAATAAAAATTTAAAAATCAAATTAATATATATATTACCATAAATAATTTATTATACTATTTATTACCAAGTAAAAATATTAATTTATATATTTAATTTAATACTTAAATAAAGCAGGATTTTTTTAATAATTACTAATTATGTTTTTTCATATATTTTATTTTTATATTTTAAGAATTATTTATAATTATTATATATAAAAAAAATAAATATATCTTTAATCTTTAAACTTTGCTTTTAAATATATAAAATTATTTTTTATAATATTTTTATAACTAATTTAAAATTAAATTTTACTATTATATTTTAATATTATAATATATTAAATATATTATAAATCATAATTTTATAAATTATTTTTTAAATTTTTAAAAAAATTGATTATAATATATAAGTAAATATATCCCAGAGATAAAGTTATTATTAAATTAATATATTTATTTTTTAATAATAAAATTATAACTATTAAATAATAATAATTCTATTTATGAACTTTAATCTGTGTATAATGTATATATTGGAACACTTATTTATATAGAGCTACATATACCTAAAAAATAATTAATAGTAAAAAGAAATTTTTTGGTCTCAATAAATGAATATTAAAAATAAAAAAAATATAATAGATAGATCATTAACATTTGAGTATAAAAATTTTTTATATAAATATAATTAATAAAATATACTATATTATATTTATATAATAATAATAAGATAAAAGTATTTATATAATATTAATTAGATTTAATTAGATAATATAAATACCATAATAATAATTAAAATTATGATAAATGTATTAATATATTAATAATCGTATAAAATATTAATATTAATTAACTTAAATTTATATACATATTATACATGATATTAATCAAATATATTATATTATATAATATAAATAAAATTTTAATAATTCAATAACGTATGAGGATTTATTCTGATATAATAAATGTAGTTAATAATTCATAAAAAATTTGTTATATAAATTTATAAATACAAAGTAAAATATTAATAAGTGATGATGATATGACTTTTGTATAAATATATACTATGTACTAAATATTAAAGAAAATTATATAAATATTCTTACATAATCCACAAAAATTCATTTCATAGAAAATATCTCAAGAACATTAATATATATATAATAATAATTAATATAAACATTTATTTTAAATCGGATAAGTAGAAAAATATAAATATATATAATTTAAATAACATAAAATAAATAACTAAAAAAGTAATTTCCTAATTAATTTATGACTAAAATGTAAAACAATATCTTATAAAATATTTAATCATAAAATTAAAAATATTATATATTGTAAATAAATTACTACTCAATATATAATAAAAGTTTTTAACCACTTAATTAACAAGATCCCGTAACGTATTATAAAAGATTCTACTATTAATTAATTTTAAAACTGGATATTATAATATTAAATAAATCTTTTGAAGAAACAAAATTTTTTCAGTATATAATTATTTTAATATATTTATTCTAGTAATACCTATAGTATGTAAATTTATTAATAGTAAGCAGTATAATTATTTAATATTATATAAGATTTAAAGTAAAAAATTAACATATTATATATAGTAAGTATAGTATGGCTATATATACTATAATATATATATATAATTATAATATATAATATATATATATATATATAATATATATATATATATATTATATATATATAAATACATATAATATATTATATATATATAATATATATAATATATATAATATATCAGTATAATATATATAGTATATACCCTATAAAAAAAGCTAGTAGATATTGTTCAAAGAGCGACCCTTGAATAGCGTGGGAATTTCTACCCCTTCCACATTAAAAGGAAAAAAAAACAAGGTTTTTTTTTTCGGAACATAAAAAAAACAAATAAATAAATAAAAGTTTTGAAGAATTAAGAAATGAAATTATAATTGAATAAATAATAAATTAATATAAATTAAATAATAAATAAATAAATAAATACATAACTAAATAAATAAATTATAAAAAAAAAACGAAAAAAAAAAGTAAAACCAATAAAAGTAAAAAAGCAATAAAAATTAAATTAAATAATAAAATAAAAAAAAAATAAAAATAATAAAATAAAAATAATGAATCAATAATTAAATAATAAATAAATAATAATAATACCATCAGTGCTAAATAAAATAAATAAATAAATTACACATCGCATAAAGTCAAATATTTTTAGCATCCAATAGTATATATATATATAGATATTTTTTTTACAATTTTTTATTATATAAAAAAAATAATTATATATTATATATATATATATATATATATATATATATATATATATATAATATATATATTATATATATATTATATATATATATATTATATATATATAAAAAATATACGACTGTATATTGGCGCCTGCAAGGACCCGCTGACCATGCCCGCAACTCGCCAAACACGCACATTACGACACACCGCATCGCGCATCCGCAACCGCACCACACCTTAGTAAATAATAGAGCTTGCTATACGCATGGTATCCCTCTCAAACTTGACACCTCCATAGGGGTACTAATCCTCGTCCGTAGACGATGTTACGTGTGCGTGGCGCCCGCCGTGAGGGGGGGCGCTGGCCCGTAAAAAATTAAATGATGGCAAGAAGGCCGAAATTTGGATTATCGAAGACTCATCGATACCCGAATGAAATCGATTCTGAGTCGCAAACGATTCCTGCAAGGAATCGTTTTTTAACGCACTCCGACTTCGGTCCGGCTCCGGTACGGCTCAGCCTCTAGGCACCGATTTACATAATCTACATGGAGGTTAGATTAATTCGATCGTGGTTAAAGATTTGGAGGGGGGTTAGATGGTGACGGTAACCTGCGTCGTCAGACGAGGTATTCCCCCCCTAGGTCCCCCCGAACGGGGACCCCCTCCCATTGCAATTTCAACTGCTATAAAAGCTTTAATTTGGGTTGAGAGGAGGTTCAGAGTAAAGCCTGAGGTAACTCATGTTAAGGATCATGGAGTGGCTCCGGCACCGGTGCTGGAGCCGAATGCGGTGCTCGGTTAATAAACATTCGTAATAACACAATATTTGTATCTTTATATTGTTGATTTTGTTCCACTAATATCTTCGAAATGACGGTTATAGAGTCCGTATAGGGTGTCTGGAAACCCCCCCGGAGGGGAGGGGGGTTCTGACTAAAAAAATACACAGTGTGCAAAACAGAGGTCGAAGGAGGCGGGAAAGGATGAGGAAGGAATACGGAAGGAAAGAATGGAGAAGGAGTCTGATTCAGAGGAGTAGAAAGTGACAGCTGCACCGGTGCTTGGCTCCGGTGCGGAGCCGAGTTAACAAACATCGTATAATCAACATGTAGGTGTGCTATATATGTTATCGGAGTCTGAAAGATTTAAAAAAATTGATTCAGAACCATCGGAAAAAAGAAATCAATAAATATTTGAAATAAAAATAAAGATTCATATTCTTCGTTATCGTTTAGAACTCGAGGCTTATCGTTTTAACAGTTACCCTTAAGAGTAAATCCGTAAATCAAACCACAAACCTATCACTTCTGTCCTACCAATCTATGATGCTATTATCTATTGTATTTCAGGTCAATATTTTTACTAAATAATATGTTTTACATACCCTAAAGAAGTAAATTAGTAAATCAGGTGTTCCAACCACCTTCCTGTCAATCCGTGATCTACTGATCTATTGATTTATCGATTATTGATCTATGATCTTTGATTTAGGTCCATATTTACTAAAATATCTGTTTTACATACCCTAGTAGCAGTAAATCTGTATAATAGTTTAATCAAACACCACTCATCCCCTCATCCATCGATCGTAGTCTGACTATTGATCAAGTCATATTTGGTTATAACATTCATTTAAACTATTTAAGTTTGGAAAGTATTTCTAAAACAGTTTTTTTTTTTACTAAAAATTGAAACTTTTATGTCTATAGATTTCTAATCAGTTTGTATGGTTACATACCCCTAAAGCAGTAAGTCAGTAAATCTACGTTAATCAAACCACCTCACCCCACCTCTACCCATGCCATTGATCTATTGATCCTATTGATTCAATGATATATTGACTTATTGATCTATTGATCCCATTGATCCCATCTGATCTATTGATCTAGTGGATCTTACTTGATCAAAGTCATAATTTTGTTTAACATAACACAAAAACTTTTAATTTAATTTGTTTTGTGTTTTTTAAAACATTGTTTTTACTAAGACATTTTATGCTTTGTTAATGTTTATGACTTAAAAAATTTGCCTTTTACATACCTACGCTAAGCAGTATATCAAGTATACTCAGTCTTAATGCAATTACACACGCCGCACCTCCTCCTACCCATACCATGATCGATGCATTCCTAGTTGATCTAGTTGATCTCGTTGATCTATGACTCTATTGAGCTATTGATCATTTGATCTAGTTGATCTATTGATTCTAATTCGATTCATCATATTTGTTTAAGTACATAACACAGAAAACGTTTATTATTATTTTTTGTTTTCTTAACATTTTGTTTTGACTGAAAACAGTTTATGCTTTTTATGTTTAAAACCCTTAAAAAATTTGCATTTTATCATACCCTAAAACAGTAATCAGTAAATCAGTTAAATCAAACCACCCACTCTATCCTCCTAACCTTCCATGATCTATTGCATCTATGATCTAATGATCTATTGATTTCAAGTCATATTTATAAGTATCTTTTGTATAGACATAACATAAATGATGATATTGCTGTGTTGTTGTTGTTGAAGTAGTCGCGTTGCTTGTTTGCATTGTGTGCAGTGTTTTGATCGTTGTTGTTTTGAATTTATGCGTTGTGTGTTGTTGGAAATGTTGTTGTTGTTGTTGTTGGTTGTTGTTGTTGTTGTTGTTGTGTGTTGTTGTTGTTGTGTTGTTGTTGTTGTTGTTGCTGTTGCTGTTAAATATATTATCAAAGTTCAAGTTAAATGAACATATACAACACTTTTTCAAACATACTCTGAAAAAATATTAATGTGTAATTTTACGATAAACATTAGTAATATTGAAACTAAACGACAATATATGTCACCCTAGCCTAGACTTGACATAGCGTCTTCATGTAACAGTTAGGTGCCTAAAATATGAAGTTTCAAACTACCAGCAGAGTCCATCTAGCATCATCAATCTTTACTACATATACACACCGCACAAAATATTATTATTGATTATTTATTATTATTGATATTAAGTATTTATATTATTATTATATTATTATATTTTATTATATTATATTAATTTTTATTAATTATTATTATTTATTATTAATTATATATTATTATTATTATTATTATTATTATTATTATATTATTATTATTAAATTATTTTATTAAATTATTATTATTCAATTTAATTATTTTATTTTATATATTATATTATTATTATTATATTATTCATATTATTTATTAATTATATTATTATTATATTATTAATATTATTATTATTATTATTATATTATTATTATTATTTTATTATTATTATTATTATTATTTTATTATTTTATTATTTATTATGCCACATAGATCTCAAACACCTATAACGCGTGCGATCACTTTGCCTGAAGGTCCACAACTAGAACAGGGTTGGTAAATTGTTCTCTACGAGACACCTATACATTAGTAATCTTGTTACGTCTAAAGGATTGCAAACAAGAAAACTGCATTTCGCTGCTCCATCATGGACAGCCAATGAAAATTCGAGAATGCTCATTAATCTAATTCCTTTTGACACATGTGTACAGGGTAAACTGAGATTCTTACTTGTACTCGACATCTTTTCGACACATGAGAAGGGTGACGAGGTTTATTACTTTGTTTCCCCTTATGCCTTCTTAACATCTGTTTTTTTATCTTAAACTTGTTTTATATTTTATTATATTATTTATTATTATTATGTATTATGTATTATTATTATTATTATATTATTATTATATATTATTATTTATTTATTCATTATTATTATTATTATTATTTATTATTATATATTAGTATATTATTATTATTAATTGATTATTTATTATTATCTTATTATTATTATTATTATTATTATTATTATTATAATTATTATTACTTACTTATTGATTACAATCATTATATTCAACTATATATGTTATATGAACCATAACAGATCTACATTAGCCAACACAACAAGCACACATACGACACACAACATCCATCACACACACACAACCGCACACACATCACACATTGTCATTCAATAAGTATAGAGACACTTTACTTAATACATTAGGCTGGCAATCATCGTACTAACTTACTGATCACAGTTAAAGTACCTAACACAGCGTTACAAAACGTATAATATTCACACTTTTTTCAAGGCATAGTCTCTAACATGAATCAATGTTATAGTTTTAACACTAAAACTATCATATTACGTAGCATTCGAGTAATCATTTTCGATAAACATTATTATACATCAAAAACGAGTTCCTCGTTATATTACTTAAACCGAACAATATATCCTAACAAAAATGTTTTCACTCATTAATAGAAGCTATAACTATAGCATCATACTGGAACTAAGGAAGATAATGTACTACGACACAACACAGCGCTTATCGCCAATCAACTGGTTCACGATTAACAAGTTCCATGACAGATTGAACACATAAGTAATTAAACCTTTTCACAAAATACGTAACCTTTTTCATGACTTTCAAGCATAAGCTCCTAACATATAATGACGTTAATTTTGACATTCGAGCACAGTAAGTATTTAACAGACATTTATCATAACTTTGTCTAATTTTCATACTGACCTGAGCCAAGGCAAGACTATAACCAAAGTTTTATCCAAAACATAACTATAAGAATAGTTCTTTGAATAATAGCATTAGTAAATGTAAATAGTTTCACTGATTTTTAAAGCCAGTAGAAACGTAAAGCAAAACACCAGCCTGTCGCCCACTCTCCCCCACCACGATACTGTTTGAGTCTATTGATCTATTGATATGTCGACTCCAGTCATATTTCTTTGAATTTATCATAGAAAAAATAAGCTTTATATTACTTTCCTGCAATTGATGGAGTAATAACAAAGTTTTACTATTAATAAAGTCAACATAACATAACCTGAAACTAAGAATATAATGTCAGATCGACAGAACCTAAACACACCAGTACGGTGCCGAATAAACATCAACTCTAACATTCTGCCTTAATCCAACAGTAATAGTTATAACACATGTACAAAAACGTAGACCTATTCAATCTTTTTTCAAGCATATCTCTAGCATTATCAATGTTAATTTTCACATTAAATCTGCAATATTAACAAAAATTTGAGCTAATAACCCCATCAATCTCTACAGACAAGCCAGATAAGAAGCTAAGTACAAAAAGTTTTTGCATCAACTTCGTTAATATTTACAAAAATTCATCATAACCGTCTAAATATCATAATACTTTTTTCATCTATTTGCAAACATACAAAAAATTATAAAATTTCTTTCCTGACTTTAATAAAAATATAGTTTTGAATAAAATATCACAGCTTAATTGTAATAGTTTTACAGATTTTAAACAATAAAAAAGCAGTAATCAGTAAATCAATACCCTCCTGATCCCTGCAGTCCTACCCCACGTGCCATCCGCCTATGATCCTTGAAATAATTGACAAGTCATTATTTGAGTATTCATGTTTCGCTAACATACACAAAATATAAGTACTTTTTATACTGACTACGAATATATGCTACGTCACAGAACCAATTTTTTCAGCGACGACCCTCAACTCACGAGATCACTCGCAGAGAGACTGCATGAAGACCCATCCGGATATATTATCTATAGTATACTATATTATATAATATATATATATAATGGATATTATATTATCTAATAATATAATATATATATATATAATATTATATTATTTCCCAAATGGGTCTTCATTCGCATCTCTCTGGGGTGATCTCCGTGTATTGGGGCTCGTCGCTTGAAAAGTTGTTCGAGTCGTTGCACTAAGCGTATATAGTTCGTAAGGTCAGTAATACAGTACTGTATTATTTTGTTCTGTTTTAGCGCAAATATACTCGAAATATGCGTGAATCGATTAGTTCAATGGGATCAGTAGCGGATGGGTGGGTAGGGGACTGGGCAGGATGGGTTTGTATTACTGGTTACTGATTACTGTGCTTTGAAAAAATCTGTAAAACTATACGCTTACTGTATATGTTTTAATCCAAAGAAATTATTTTTATTGTTAGTCAGGAAGAATTTGGATAAAACTTTATGTATGTTTGCAATTATTCGTTGGATTATGAATTTAGTAACGAGTTGATGAATTCTTTGGATTAAAATTATTACGTTAATTGATGTAAAAATTTTGGTACGTGGAAGCATTATATGCGTTGTCTGTAGGATATGATTATACTTGGTTAATGCTAATATTTTGTTAAATGGATATGCTGATCGTTATGTAATATATACATTTGATAGTAGAGAATTAATTGCTTGAAAAAGTGTGCATAGGTTTTACGTTTTCGTACGATGTGTTAAGGGTCTTACTGTCGTTAATGCAGAAATTGTTTAAATGTTCATAGTTTAATTCGCGAAGTATGGTGTGTTAGGTTTGGTCGTTGTGACATATATGCTTAGTTCAGGTTAGTATGATAGCTTGTATTAATGTAAATAACTTGTTACGTTACCTATATTGCCGGATGGTTTAGTATAGAAACGAGACTATTTGTGTTGTTATCAGAAAAACTGCGTAAATTATGACCATGAATCAATAAGATTAATTAGATCAAAAGTCGTGTGTGGGAAGGGGTGTAGGCTGATCGGTGTTTGATTTTACTGATTTACTGTTAAAATCAGTAATAACAGTATTACGAATACTTTTATTCAACGAATTTATTTTTATGTTATTGTATTGGAGTACAAACTTTGTTATGTTTTTGCAGTTGTTCGTTGGTCTGTATCGATAATTTAAGCAAAGGTTCATCTGATAAATGTCTGCTGATAAATATACGTGTCGATGTCAAATATTTAAACGTTTATCTGTTTAGAGATATCGCTGGAAAAAGTAGAAAAGGGTGACGGTTTTGTAATTTAAGTAGTTACTGTACTGGTGTTAAGTGTGGAACTTTGTTGAATGCTTAGCAGTTATTAGAGCGGTATAGCTGTGTTAGGTTTGTCCGTTGTACATCTATTGTCCTTAGTTCATATGATCGCCTAGTTAGGTTTTATAATGTGAAAACATGTTTATGTTAGCATATTAATCGTTGGTCTATATATATAAAAACTCGTTTTGTGTGTGTATGTTTATCGAAATGATTTAACTCGAAATGCTACGTAGATTCGATAGGTTAAGTGGTAAAAATTAATACTTGGGATATGTTAGAGATATGGCTTGAAAAAAGTGAATGAGCGTTACGTTTGTACGGCTGTGTAGGTACTTTACGTGTCAGTAAGTTAGTCAAATGATTGCAGGCTAATGTGTAGTAAGTAGAAGTGTCTATAGATATGTGATGTGTGTGTTGTGTGTGTGTTGGTGGTGTGTGTGTGTGTGTTGTGTGTGTGTGTGTGGTTGTGTTG
>JABUQX010121016.1:7500-15119 GCA_015478945.1 Trachelipus rathkii
TAACGCGCCCATAGATTGTCCATCTGAACACATTGTACTTTAGATCTGTACCTCTTATTCCAGACCATAGTCTCTCTACTATACATTAACACAGGTAAGAACATACCCTCTTGTAAGATCGTAGCGCACACAAGACGTAGTCCCTTTACATCATCCAATTATTTAATTGCACCAGCACCTTCCGGTCATTCACAACTTTCCTACTACACTCTGCATCATACGTTCCCTTTTCATCCAACATATATCCTAAATATTTAAACTCGGGCACCTGTTCCAGCTGCTCACCATTTAACTGTTTAACATAACTTCACACGGAGGACTGTCCTCACTCGCAATCATAAACTAACAGTTATCTACGTTTACTTTCAAACAACTCCTTTTACACACCCTGCCAAATCTCTCTATCAATCCTCTCAAACTCTCTTAATCAATACTACACCTGTTAGATCCCATCCAAAACAATTCAATTGGTATCTAAACTGGAGCTTTCCGATCTTACCCCCTGGTGAGCCTTGATGTTGAATCCGATGTGATGCCACTCTCTCTTTGAAAGGAACACATAATGTGCACAAGTTGTCTTCGCTTGCAAACCCCAATATCATCTGCTCTAACACCGATTCTGTGAGAGATACCTCAGAATCCTTCTTACTGGCCATTTGCAAACACAGTTTATAACATCCTTAACTTTCTCAACATCCCTTTGCAAAAGGTACTGCCCTTCTCTTATGATGAAGTGTATATAATTTGGCTATTTCCTTCTCTCACCATTTGCCTGGCCCTGACCTCTCTCTAAATCTAACCATCCCACTGCCTTGTTAAAGGCTTCATTCCTGTCTCATTCCGAAGTTTACGGTGCATTTACTCCAGTGTTTACTGACGTCTCTAAAACGGGAAAGTGTTGGTGCATCTGCTGTCTTTCCTAACCGCAACTTCTCCCATACCCTTCCCCTCATGCTTCAATTTTTACGTCAGAATTAATGGCTATAATGATTACCCTTTCTCGAATTTTATTCCTTAACCATGACCACTCTTATGTCATTTATTCAGATTCGCTCAGCTCCCTCCAGGCGCTTAAAGCCCCTATTCTAATAACACAATGATATCCGCTGTCCAACAATTTCTTCAGCTGGTCAACTCTTGTAAGAAACAAATCATACTATGTTGGACCCTCCCTCTCACGTAGGGGTAACTGGCAACGAAATCGCGGGCAGAGAGGTCAAAATAGCCTTCTCTTTTCGGAACCGTTCTAGGTACTTCCCGAATTGCATTCGACAAGGTCGCCTCCCATCAACTGATTATTATCCTGCTCTCCGACAAAGCTTCCGGTCTTATTGGCAAGAATGCTGGACGAGTGATCAGCGAGGGACGAAACTTAGAAATATAAAGCCGAACATTGATGAGTGGTCTTCCTCTTACCGACGAAAGCGATTGCTCAAGGTGATACTTGCACGCCTCCTCATTGGCCACACCAATATCACTCGCAGCCACTACATGTCACGGGACCCTCCTCCCATCAGTAATTTTGCCGTCGCCATACCCCGCAATTTGTTTACCATATCTTCATTATCGTCCCCAACTGGACCCCATTCGCCGCCGTCATTTTCCTACTTTATGGTCCATAACATCTAAAAGGTTATCCCATATGTTAGTCTGAATCCCTCCACTTTAACAGTAACTATTTTTTCTTATCCCCAAGAACTGAATATTATTCATAATATATGATTTTCTTATGCAAGATTAGGACTATTTATAATGTAGAGACATCTTTTTACTTAGCTTTTTATTTATTTTTGACCGAATATTCATTTCGCCATCCAAAATTTCTTTGACACTTAAAATATGTATCAGCTAGGACCTACCCAATACCCATGGAGTTGATTATTCAACCCGGTGTGGCCACTTCTCTGTGAGCAGAGGTGGGTCCTGTACACGAACTTAAAAAGAAGAATATATATATATATATATATATATATATATATATATAATATATATATATATATATTATATATATAGTATTATATATATATAAAATATATATATATATATATACTATATATATATATATATATATTAATATCAAACTTTAAGTTTTGTGAGTATACCAACACCATTTCATATTTGGTTTATTAATCAGATTTACTTTCTACCGTAAATATTATGCAGCAGCTTTCTGCAATTTTTTCTAAACTGTGATATTTAATAACAAAATAATGAAAAAATATCATATTATAGTCACTTACTTTTAGAAAAACAATACCAACAACATATGAATAAAAACAATATGAGCCTTTTATATTATTAATTATTAAAGCGCCCGACCCATTGACATTGTAGTTTTAATATATTATATATATAATATATATATTATATAATATATATTATATATATATTATATATATATATAATATTATATATATATATATATATATATATTAGCAGTATTATAAGTTTATAAACTCAATACCTAAGTATTTTTATTTTTTTTAATTAGATTTTTTAATAAACTGTGATAATAAATGAATTTTACTTAATCATTATTATTATTTATTTATTTTATTAATTATTATTATTATTTATTTATTTATTTATTGTTAATTACCTCTGAACCGCTATAATATCCCCTTTAAGGGAAGTTCTTTACCTTACTCCAGTAAGTAGGGGATATATTGCACAGATTAAGATTGATAGCAACCTTTTCCTTGGCTCAACCTGTTCAAGATATTTTAGCTACCGATGATCATGATTTCGATTCTCGATTAAATGGCGTGGTTTTCCACCTGCAAAGAGGTCGAGCTCATCCGCCTGCAAACCTGGAGACTACAGAATTGATGACAGCAACTACACGTGAAGTGGCAAAGTAAAGAAATAACGCACCCAACACTGTTGTCACTTCATAATTAAATAAATACATTACAAGCAAATATTGATTTATGAATAAAAACTTTATTTCAAGTGCTCCAAAATTGCGCATCACATTCAGAGGTAACCTTGGCCTCAAACTCATTATATGAAAAGGGCGCAAAAGAAGAGTGCGCTTTTACTTATAACCTAGATCTTAATACTTAAAGTTAAATACAATAATTTTTATAAAATATGGTACAAAATGATGTAAAAGCATATATTACAATATAAATTTCATAATTTATTAACATATTGCCATAGAAAATACCTTAAATACAAGATATAATAAATGTTCTTTTTACTCTAACGTAAATCGATAAAAAATCGTCATCTATACATTCTAAACTACCATTTTCTTCAATTGAATGAAAACAATAACATTTTGCGTTAACTACAGAAGAGTATATATAGAGAGCAGCATATATATATATATATATATATATATATATATATATATATATATATATATATATATATATATATATATATATATATATATATATATATATATATATTACTATTAAAAACATGTTTTTTATAGACTCTAATTCAGTAAGTCAATAATGTAAACCAAACGCCCCACAACAGCCCCCTCCCAGCAGACCATGCGCTATTGCTTTATTGACTTACTGTTTTAGTGTCAATAAAGTGCATATTTTTACTTTATTATTTGTGTAACATAGCAAAAATATTTTTTTGCATGCACATTACATAAAATTATTATAAACATTTATTATTTAAATCATCATTTACAGTATTTAACATGTAGTAATGCAGTAAATATGGTTTAAACTCTCCATCCTATACCCCCTCCCATCCTATCATGCGCTATTTCTTTGCTGTTTAAGTCATATTTGAAAACACGCATTTTGTGAAAATAACTTCATTGTATAAAATATCGCAATTGGAACATTGGTTTTTCAGGAAAATAAAAAAAGTTATCATTTTAAAACATTTATAACATAAATGCTAACACGTTATGTAAATTATATTTCATTATTAAATAATATATATATATATATATATATATATATATATATATATATATATATATATATATATATATATATATATATATATATATATATATATATATATATATATATATATATATATATATATATATATAGGTATATATATATATATATATATATATATATATATATATATATATATATATATATAAATATATATATATATATATATATATATATATAAATATATATATATATATATATATATATATATATATATATATATATATATATATATATATATATATAACAAAGTCAATAAAGCAATTGCGCATGGCCTGCAGGAAGGGGCTGTTGTGGGGCGTTTGCGCTACTGCTTTATTGACTTACTGCCTTATGGTCTATAAACTACATTTTTTATAAAAATAATTTTTTTTATAAAAAAATGCTTTTATCAATTTTTAAAATATATTAGAAATAAATAAAAATAAAATAAAACAAACTAATGTATACTAAAAGCTTTAATATATATATATATATATATATGGTATATATATATATATATATATATATATATATATATATATATATATTAGGCAGTTATATATATATATATATATATATATATATATATATATATATATATATATATATATATATATAAACTTTTAAAAATTTAAATACTTCATCATTCAAAAGAAATATATTAGTTTACGTCTGTCTAAAGAAAATTATTATTTGAGGCTGATATGATGATTCATCTATGTAATTATTAGAGGAATTCTTTTCATTTTAAAGGGTGAAACCCTTTTAGGGTTCGGTCTCAATACCGTATTACTTATTTGTTCACATTTTCCAAACTAAAATTTTACCAGGATTCCAACAATGTAATTATTTTAACTGTAGGTATAGTAGTTTTCAAGATATGGCTTTCGTGATGTTCTCGTTGAGAGTGCAAATGCATATATATATATATATATATATATATATATATATATATATATATATATATATATATATATATATATAATATATATATATATATATATATATATATATATATATATATATATGGTATATATATATATATATATATATATATATATATATAATATATATATATATATATATATATATATATATATATATATATATATATATATATATATATATATATATATATATATATATATATATATATATAGTATATATATATATATATATATATATATATATATATATGGTGCTGTTCCTTTTCACTTGACTGAAAATTTATGTCCTTAAATAATGTTGGTGCTCTTGGTATTTATTACGAATTATAAAAATAAGAAAAGAAAAGGAGCTTCACTGTCATTATTATTTTTTAAAATGCTTTTTTTTCAGTTTTTTGTTAATGGTTATCGTCAGAAGTTGATTGTTGCTTATAATTTAATGTTTTTGTTTTACTTTTTTATATTTTAATATTTATTTGTTTTTATTTTAGTTTTTTGGTAATGTTATATTGAAACGGTTAGGTTAGGTTAGGTTAGGTTAAGTTAGGTTAATGAAGGGTGTGGAAATCTATTTATTGCAATGCTTAATGACATTTCAAAATTAAGATTAAATATATATATATATATATATATATATATATATATATATATATATATATATATATATATATATATATATAGCATATATATATATATATATATATATTTATATATATGTACTTTCCTATCTTACTGATTTATGGTTTCCGCCCCAGGAACACAGGGAGATCTATGGTGGCGCTGGACAGGTCCAAAGCATTTCACCTGCATGGCACGCGTCACTGCTCTCCAAGCCTCCTGGGTTTCTCCTTCTCTTTGCTTACTTTATGTCTAGTTTCCTTCAAATCTGCCTATCATCGTCTGTTGTTGATGGGGGCGACTTCTTCTTCCTTTTCTGTCAATAGTGGTGTTCCTCGTGTTTCTGTTCTTTATCTCCTACTTTATTCCTACTTTTCATTAATGATCTTCTCACCTGCACATCTAACTCTATTCACTCTCGTATGCCGATGACTCGACCTCTGTATTCTTCAACTCATTTCCAATTCCAGTCTTCTTTTTAGCTTCTTAGAATTGCCTCCTGTCTTAATCTTCCTTGATTCTTATTCTTGCTGATCTGATAGAATTTCCGGTGGTCATCTCAACTCTTGTGAAATTCAATTCTTTAAAACTCAACTTCTACAAATCTCCTCTCTAAGACCTTCCAACTTTCCTATCTCTTTGACGGTTCTCTGTCTCTCTCCTACACAATATAAAACATCCTTGGAATCTTTCATGATAAAATTAACAAAATGTCTTGAAACCTACATCGCAACGGTCACTGTTCTGCTCAAAGAAACTGGGAGTTCTGTTTAGACTGCGAGACTTTTTTTCCTCTTCTCAGTTGCTCCAGCTATACAAGGGCCTCATCCGCCCTTGTATGGAGTACTGCTCTCATATCTGGTTTCACCCGGCTTTTGGATAGGGTCGAGTCAAAGGCCAAAAGGCTTATAAACTGTTCTGTACTTTCCAGTTCTCTTGACCCTCTATCTTTGCGGCGCGATGTTGGTGCTTTATCTCTTTTCTATAGGTACCGCAGCGGCAGGTGCTCGAGGGAGCTTATCACTCGCGTACCTCCACCTTTACGTCGCCCTCGTAGAACTAGGGGTGCTGTGTCTGCACATGAGTTTTGTGTTGATGTAGGTAACTCCAGGCTAGTTCGCTGCGGTGCTTCCTTCTTTCCTGCCACATCTGTTTTGTGGAACTCTCTTCCATCTTCTGTGTTTCCTGCTGAATTTAATCTCCCCCACTTTAAAGCCTGCGTCTGTGCTCATCTGCGTAATTTATATTAGTTGTTGACTTCTGAGGCGTGTAACACCCCCTCCTTGAATAGGGCTCTGCCCGTGATATATATATATATATATATATAAATATATATATATAATGTACTTACTATATTAAAACATAAAAGGAACGGTGAAGCACAAAAAAAGGAAATTGTTTTATTATCCAAAATAAATTAAATTCTATTTTTTTAAAACAGTATAATAACAAAGGTATAAACCTTTCCGATGAAAATTTTCTTTCAGTCAAGTAAAAGGGACAAGGTCCTGAAATATATATATATATATATATATATATATATATATATATATATATATATATATATATATATATATATATATATATATATATATATATATATATATATATATATATAGGTCAGCCTCTAGAAGAGCCACAATCCATATCTCAAAAACTACAACAGCTACCAGGAAAAGGAATACATTGCTGGAATGCTGGTCTAATTTTTTAGTGCGGAAATGTAAAAAAATAAATAAAAAATAAAAAAAAATTTATGCTTAGTCAAACCTACAATAGCTACAGGGAAAGGGAATATATTTTTGAAATCCTGGTAAAAGTTTAGTTAGGAAAATGTAAAAAAAATAAATAAATAAAAAAATTATTTAATAATTATAGTAATATGATTAGAAAGCCTATTTAGAGATCTTTTATTGGTTACTCGTTAAAATAAAGACTTTCTATTAAATTTTGTTTTTTTAACTAAAGAATACTCCACGAAGGGTATACCGCACCGATGGCAGGATCGAGGTCTTCGGCCTTCCGGGAACTACGTGGTAAGACTAATTCCCTGAAGCGGCGCACGAAACGCGAGCGTTTCACGATAAATGCGAAAACGGTTAAACACCCAAACTAAACTGAACGAAGCACACTG